>CAUYLG010039622.1:0-119686 GCA_963573385.1 Cacajao melanocephalus
AAGGCCTTCTCTGCATCTATTGAGATAATCATGTGGTTTTTGTCTTTGGTTCTGTTTATGTGGTGGATTACATTTATAGCTTGCATATGTTGAACCAGCCATGCATCCCTGGAATGAAGACTACTTGACCATAACGAATAAGCTTTTTGATGTGCTGTTGCAATTGGTTTGCCAGTATTTTATTGAATATTTTTGCATCTATGTTAATCATGGATCTTGGCCTGAGGATTTTTTTTTTTTTTTGAGTCTCTGCCGGGTTTTGGTATCAGGATGATGTCTCATAAAATGATTTGGGAAGGATTCCCTCTTTTTGGATTGTTTAGAATAGTTTCAGAAGCAATGGTACCAGCTCCTCTTTGTACATCTGGTAGAATTCAGCTGTGAACCAGTCTGTACCTGGACTTTTTTTGGTTGGTAGGCTATTAATTGCTGCCTCAACTTCAGCCCTTGTTATTGGTCTATTCAAGGTGTCAATTTCTTCCTGGTTTAGGGTTGGGAGGGTGCAAGTGTCCAGGAATTTATCCATTTCTCCCAAGTTTACTGGTTTATGTGCATAAAGTTGTTTGTAGTAATCTCTGATTGTAGTTTGTATTTCTGTGGCATCAGTGGTGATATCCCCTTTATAATTTTTTATTGCATCTATTTGATTCTTCTCCCTTTTCTTTTTTATTAATCTGGCTAGCAGTCTGTCTATTTTGTTGATCTTTTCAAAAAACCAGCTCCTGGATTTATTGATTTTTTGATGGGTTTTTTGTGTCTTTATCTCCCTCAGTTCTGCTCTGATCTTAGTTATTTCTTGTTTTCTGCTAGATTTTGAGTTTTTTTTTTTTATCTTGCTCCTCTAGCTCTTTCAATTTTGATGATAGGGCGTCAATTTTAGATCTTTCCTTGCTTCTCATGTGGGCATTTATTGCTATAAATTTTCCTCTAGACACTGCTTTAAATGTGTCCCTCTGCATTGCTCTTGCTGGGAACTGCACTCTGGAGCTGTTCCTATTTGGCCATCTTAGATCCTCCCATACCTTGCTTTCATTTCTAAAATTGTTCAACACAAATTTGGTCCATTCCGATGATGAGATTTTCCCTTCTACCCTAAATTTTACTAAATGTGTATAAAATAAGATAGATATACATATTTCAATACATATTTTCACATATATTTAAGTATTTTAGGATTCATATGTATATGACTACATATGTATTTATGTGTGTGAGTGTGTATATATATATTTCAGTCATATTCCAACTCTGTTCCCTCATGCATTTGTTGCACAAAGTGGCCTGCAGACCTCCCCTTTTTTGTGTCAAACCAATCTTATTGTTCAGAGAATTGCACTCTTTCTCTGCTCCAGAAAAGAAAAAGGCAGAGACTGCTTGGATGAGAAGGTCTCCTTTGACTTTTTCTCAAGAGAAATCAGCCTCCTTGCTTATAAATCAAAGCCAGAAATATCTTTCTGCCCTTCCCGTGTGGTTTCTGTGAGGGTGAGATGAGCCACTGTGTAAGGTCAGCTGGGACATATAGAAAATAAAAGTAATGGACTTCAGTGTGACTCAGGACAAATCATTGTAACCCCTTCTAGGCTTTGGTTCTCTACATAATGAGGATAAAGAGACCCGTCTCATAAAATGGCTTTCAGGAATAAATGAGATAAACTATGTGCAAGTGTTATGTAATGTACAAAATAGTGTGGTGAAGGCCATCACTATTGGTGAAAATGGGGCACATATGTGAAATGTGCACAAACATAGAGGCCATGATAATGCTCCTATCTGGTGCTGAACTGTGCATTTTATCTGAAAATACTCTGCTTTAGCCAGCCTTTGGCTTCTTCTTTAATCTTTCATTAAGACTCTCCTACAGGTTTCTAGCTAAATAGATTTACATTAAACAATTATTAAAGCAGATAGCACTGTATTTGATCTCAGACACTACTTGGGGTAATTCATACTATCAATACTGAAAAAATTTACAAGGAGAGTAAAAAAGTAGGTGGTAATAAGAGTGACAGATCAGGTTGTGGAGGTGGCATTTGAGCTGGGCCTTGAAACATTGGAGTAATGTTAAGGAACAAGCATTTCAAGCCAGGAATTGAGTATGAAAACAGTTGTAGAAAACTCATCTTAAAGGTGATTACTTTCAGTATGCAAAGAAAGAATGAAATGAAGTCATAGTGATATGTGCTGGCACAAAGTGGTGCACAAGACAATCAGCACTGCCCTAGACTAAACCTGGCCTGAAGAGGCTAGCACTGAAACAGACTTCAAGGTATGGCAAGGGCCTCACTGTCTAAAGCCACGTGTTTTGGTAAAGGATTGTTCTTCGTATGCCCATCTCTTAAACACAGTGGGCTATCTAGAAACAGCTGGCCTCTTCCGCTTATAAATCTTCATGGCCTAATCCTTAGTCCTCTAAGTGACTTGCATTCCCCATTTCAATGAGAATTACAGTGATCTGGCCAGGCATGGTGGCTCAAGCCTGTAATCCCAGCAATTTGGGAGGCCAAGGTGGGTGGATCACCTGAAGTCAGGTGTTTGAGACCTGCCTGGCCAACATGGAGAAACCCCTTTTTACCAAAAAAAAAAAAAAAAATAGTTGGGTGTGGTGGCATGCACCTATAATCCCAGCTACATGGGAGGCTGAGGCATGAGAATCACTTGAATCCAGGAGGCAGAGGTTTCAGTGAGCAGAGATTATGCCACAGCACTCCAGCCTGGGCAACAGAGGCAGATCTTGTCTTAAAAAAAAAAAAGAAAAGAAAAGAAAAAGAATTGCAGTGATTTTAGAAGTGCGTTTGTTTTTGTGCTTTTCAATATTTTTTTTTTGAGACAGTGTTTCTTTCTTGTTGCCCACGCTAGAGTGCAGTGGCACTTTGTCAGCTCACCACAACCTCTGCCTCCTGGGTTCAAGAGATTCTCCTGCCTCAGCCTCCCGAATAGCTGAGATTACAGCTATGCGCCACCATGTCCAGCTAATTTGCATTTTTAATAGAGACAGGGTTTCTCCATGTTGATCAGGCTGGTCTCAAACTCCCAACCTCAGGTAATTGGCCCACCTTGGCCTCCCAAAGTGCTGGGATTACAGGCATGAGCCACTGCACTCGGCCAAATTTCTACAACCTAAAAAAATTGCCTACAAGATACTATGATTTTAGCATATAATTACTAACTGCATTTTTTATTCTCAACATGTATTTATTGGTATTGTATAAAATATAATTATCATAAAATTAAATTATTAAGTAAAAAAATTATGTATCAGTAATATGTTGTAAACAACACTGATACCTAATATATGCCTGTTCTAAGACTCCAAGTATACTACATTTATTCTTCCAATAACCCTTTGGATAGATACTATTACTACTTCATTTCATAGTAGAAGTTGATGTAAATAAGGGCTAGTTTACTTGCTTAAAGTCACAGAACTCATAAATGGCAGAGACAAGATTGAAAAGTCTGTACTTTCCAAACACAAACTAATGAATTTTGAGGGATGGGTGAGAGGAGTAGCTTCTTGGATTTCCAAATTATAGGAGGCACTGAAATAACTCTGGACCTATGTCAACAAATTTATACTAGTGCTGAGACGACTAATGTAGGAAGCTAAGAAAGGGAGAGAGGAAAATGCAAATTATTAAACACAGACTTTTTCTATTAAGTATTTTATATATGAGTGTATGGTTTCAGTTAGCTAAAAGTGGACAATCACAATCTGCTCAAATTGTTCTGTTTACTGGACAAAAATATTGTTTTTTATTACCTACATTATAGACATTTTTAAAATTCTTCAGAAAATTATAATATCTAAATAAGAACAAATAAGAAAAGAGAGAAGGCCAGGTGCGATGGCTTACGCCTGTAATCCCAGCTCTTTGGGAGGCCGAGGCAGGCAGATCATGAGGTCAAGAGATCGAGACCATCCTGGCCGACATGGTGAAACCTCGTCTCTATTTAAAATATATATATAATTTTAAAAAAAAAAAAAAGAAAAAAGAAAAGAGAGAAACCACTTACTATCTTTTTTCAAAACATTGACTCTACTACATAAGTGTGAATAAATTAAAGATGTGCATTTGCTCTGATAAAGTTTTTATTAATACAAACTCTTCCCCATCATTAAATAAATGTCCTTCAAATACTTAAACTTTCTAATCTGAGAATATGCTAATTAATTGCCCAGTGCCAGGCTCCAAACATGTGCATATAAACAGACATTTGTGACATTTTATAAGCAATAGATCAGAAATAAAAACCAATGACAAAAGACATAGTTATAATATAGGCAAGGAAAATCATATTTGCAATAAAAGATAGAAAGGAAAGGATTCCATAAGAAGGTTGTGGTCAGTGTGCACTTTGAGACCTTTCAGTATATATGATCCTAGAAAGCACAAGCAAGTCAAACAAGAAGAAAAGAGATCTTTACAAGGTGTCCAAGTAATAAATAATTTACAAAGCAATTTAGCAGCCTCAGCAGGCATCACTTACAAGGCTGTGGCAGGGAACGGAGTCTATATTTGTAGAAGAGAAGAGTAGAATCAATACAAGGAGTAAGCTGTCAGTTTTTTCTATAGTGTCAATATCTCAGACTGGCTGCTTTCACTGGTGCTCCTGTGGAAACAATTTCCAAAAGTATACTATTGAGTGACATGCTGCATGGATTAAATGATTTACTTTAATCCCCTAACTGCATGTCGAAAGACCAATAGCCCAAAAGGAATACTAGAGAGCCTGAGGACAAAGCAACCTGTAATAACAGTGTGATTTTGGAATGGTTTCTGTTTAAGAAAACTCTAATGCCACAGGAAGTTCCATACAAAACAACAAGTCAACATGAAGTAAGCGATCACGTCATGATAGACTTATAGTATCTGGCTACCAGGAGGATCATTCACAACATTGAGAGATCTGACTAAATAGATTTACTGGTCAAATTTTTCATTTGTAAGTCATCAGACAAAATGGTGATTTCACCTAGGAAGAGCAATGAGCAATCTAAACTCCCTTTTAGTTTGTGTCTGTGTGTATGTCTCATGTACAATTTTTTGAAGTGTCTTATAAAACTCAACCATGGCCTTAGCACTAAATAATTTGATAGTTTAAATCCTTTTTAAATCAGAAAGTTATAAAATTCAATTGAATGTAAGTATAAAGCAGTAGGCAAATTCAGGGACAAGTGTAACAGGAAAACAGTCCATCTGAGCCATGGAGGTAGGTCAAAACGGTTGGTTCTTCAACACCATTGCTATGTGACTTCAGTCTTTTAAATGAGAAGATGAAGTTCAGTTTATCGCTAGTCTCTTCCAGCACTAACAATTCTATTATTATAAACATCAGTTACTGTTCAATATTAGAGCAGATCGATAATTTGTGAGCTATTGACATGTTTAGGAATATTTGACCTTAAATTGAAAGGCATCAAACCATTGAGATAAATCAACAAGATGCTAATACATTTAAAAGTAAGTTTCCTTCCCAGCACAGATTCTGCCATTTAGAAGCACTCATGTAAAATTTGGGAGGTGGAAGAAAGGCAGGAGCTTTACCATTCCTCCAGTAACTGCAAGTGGATAAATACGTGGGCTCCACCAAATGTGAGATTCTACTGTAGCTTCTGGGTTATTATTCTGGAATTCAGCCACCTCCTTATTGGAGCTCTTTTCTTTGATCAGTGCTCTGGAGCTCCTTGACTCGCCAAACAGAGTGGGGAGCCTGTAAGTTAACAGCGGTCTTTTCTGAATTCTGTTTCTCCAGGCCTTACATTAGTTTTGTAAGCATTTTGTTTCTGAAATTAAATCCCTCCTACTTCAAACTCCTAAAGTGTTTTCTGCTTTTCTGACCAAACCAAGGATGAAACAGTGCCTTTTAATACTTTTTAACAGACAGGAAATATCACACCCCCTATATTTCATTTTTTAAATTTGAGGAAATAGAGTGAGAAATGCTATCAAAGACACTGAGATAAAGGCTAGTATGAATGGCCAGTGCATACTGTCCCCATGTAAATCACAGTTTTCTCATCTGTAAAATGAAGAATTTGCTATATAATCCCTAAAGTCCCTAATGCTTTAAAGTCCTAAGTAAGGTTGTATGATTCCAGACTTATTGTTCAAAATGTCCAAAGAGGCCAGGTGTGGTGGCTCACGCCTGTAGTCCCAGCTACTCAGGAGGCTGATGCAGGAGAATTGCTTAAACCCAGGAAACGAAGGTGGCAGTGAGCCAAGATCATGCCACTGCACTCCAGCCTCGGCAACAGAGTGTGACTCCATCTCAAAAAAACAAAAAAGAAAAGCAAAAAGAGTCCAATGACCAATTTTGCCAAATTATATTTAACAACAGCAATTTATAAACTCTCTAATAAGTGGCCCTTGGTTCTAGAGTCTAAAGACATAAAGAAAAATATAAAACGTGGTTCCTACCCTCAAGAAGTGATATAGTTTGGCTGTGTCCCCACCCAAATCTCATCTTGAATTGTAGTTTTCATAATCCCCACATGTCGTGGGAGGGATCCAGTGGGAGGCAACTGAATCACAGGGAATGGTTACCCTCATGCTGCTCTTGTGACAGTGAGTAAGTTCTCAGAAGATCTGATGGTTTCATAAGGGCTTTTCCTCTTTTGCTTGGCACTTCTTGCCGATAACAAGTGAAGAAGGACATGTTTGCGTCACCTTCCACCATATTTGTGAGTTTCCTGAGGTCTCTCCAGCCCTGTGGAACTGTGAGTCAAACCTCTTTCTTTAACAAATTTTCCAGTCTCAGATATGTCTTTATAGTGGCATGAGAATGCACTAATAGAAGGAGTCAATCTTTGTGGAGAGAAATATTGACAATCTTAATTAACATGAACAAGTGAGAAAAAGAATTATTCTAATTCTAGTCAGTTCTGAAATTGAGAGGAAAAATTTATAATTAAAACTGGATCTAAGCTGGACTTTAAAGAATAGGTAGATTTTGATTGGTGGGCAAAAGAAAAGAAGACTTTTGGGTTGAAGAAAGGCAAACAATTAGTGTTTGAAAGGATGTGTGAGAAGTGCGATTAGACAGTAAGAGTGGGACTGTTTTATGGGGGGGTTTAGAGGGAGCTAGACAGAAAATTTAAGTTTTCATGTTTTACATGAATGATTGGAAGCCATCAAAAATTTGTTGAGCAGATAAGTGATATTATGTGTACAAACCAAATGACAAATATAAAAGGTCAAATGTGTATCTATCCGAAAGTCTTAAACATGGCAGCTTCTAGAGCCAAAGGCATGTTAAACTTAAAAAAAATAACAAAATAAAAGAATCACTAATTCACACATACAAGTACACGTAAAAGAGAAACTTGTTTGCAAGTTGGTAAAAGAAGCCTATCCCAAGGTAAATATTGTTATAGTGTCATAGTGGAACACTATATTGTTATAGTGGAACAATAGATTGTCAAAATGAGTTTTAAAACATTTATATCTTTCAGAAATGAGTAAACAACAGAGTTTTTAATCTTTAACTTTTTTAAATTGTTGAAATAAGTGGGATTTTAACATTACTCAGTTTGTTTGCTTGTTTGTTTGTTTTTTAGACAGGGTCTCACTCTGTTGCACATGCTGGAGTGCATGTGGTGAGGTCATGGCTCACCGCTGCCTCGATCTCCCAAGCTCAAGTGATTCTCCTGCCTCAGCTTCCCACATTGCTGAGACCACAATCACATGCCACTACACTCAGCTAATTTTTTTTTTAATTTTTTGTAGAGACGGGGTCTCACTATGTCGCCCAGGTGATCTCAAACTCCTGGACTCAAGAGATGCCAAAGTGGCTTAACTTCCCAAAGTGCTGAGATTACAGGCATGAGCCACCATGCCCAGCTACCCAGTTTTTAAAGTCACTTTTGGAAGGCGACATTCCAAAATCAACTTTAAACTTCTAAGCATAGAAAATTTTTGTTTGTTTTTTGCTTGAATTTGGTCAGCTTTCATCTACAAAGGTACAGATAAACAAATTGATTTCTATAAACAGACTATAGTAATTATTACTAATTTAACTTAAGTATGAAATACTGTTAGTCAAGGAATATTTTTTATAGGTATCTTGTTTCCATCCTAAGGGCTTAGCTTATTACTTTGTACATAACACAGATTTAACATGTATATGATCAATGAAGGAAAAAGAGATGGCCAAATCAGGTTACTCAAATCTGGTTATTAAAATACAACAAAAGGTATTAAGGTTCAAGCAGAAAGCATGTTGAGGTCTCCATAAGAGGAACAATAAAGAACTTATACTTTATGACATGCATAAAATTTAAGGGAGAATAATTTGGCCAAGGCCAATCGTAGGGACAATGTGAGTTTCATTTGTAAGGTTAAAGTCAAGAAGTCAAATTAGATGGTCAAGAAAGAAGAGCTAGAAAGTAAGAATCCAGTTAAGGCAGGGAATGTCATTCATTCAGTCATTCATTCATCCTTAAGTTTGGCATTAAGACCTGAACAAAAATGGGTCGTATATAATCAATCATTCAAGGTTCACATCTGATGCTCCAGATAAAAGAGATGGTTGGCAGCTAGAGCAGACCTAGTGGAGAAACTAGTGTCTGCAGCAGCCACTAGAATCTGTATAGGTAGCATGACTTAACTCTAAAAACCATTAAATGCTGTATCTTAAAATACATGCCCCTGTCTAATCAAAATATCTAACAAACTAGGGCAATATGAACCCAGAGTTTTTCAGGGTTCTTCCTCATTTGTATTTACTTCAAGAACAAGGACAGTCAAGGCATAAATCACTGGAAGGAAAACCAAAATTAAAAATATAAGAAACACATCTATAGAGATATATTTTTAAATTATGTGTTACCTTGGTAGAATTGTGGTAGAATTGCAACAGTTGAGTTTCAAGAACAAAATTAATTTTTGAAGGGCAAGTTTATCTTAAATATTGATGTTTAAAATAAATAAAGTGGGTATCTTTAAAACTGGTTGGTATAAATTTGATTGCTAGCCAGTATTAGTGATAGAAAAGTATCAAAAAGTACAAAAGGTATAGAAAGAAATATATTCAATCAGCTCAAAATTTTAATTAACAGTTTCTATGGTATAGGCTTAATGCGGCTACCTTAAGAAGAAAAAACAGTGATAGTTGATCACTGTCTTGTGCCAATTCATAAGATAGTGATCAACTTTGTAATATATAGAACTCTGATTTTTCTCTTTTGATGAGTAAAAACTCTGGAATTTGGTGTCAAAATATTTACACTTGAAACCTAGTTCTAACATGCTAAGGTGAATAGATTTAATAGTTTTCTTCCTTTTTGTAGAAAATGGTAAGTACTTGGTATAGGGAATTTGGGAAATGTAGAATTGTGCGCAAGAAAATAAGAACCACTGCAATTCTACCACAATTTCCATTTTTAAATATATTTTCTTCAGAATTTAACTTGTTTATAAGTTTATTAACAAATTAATATAAAGTTTGTAATATTTCTGCATATTTGACCTACAAAGTTGGCCATTTAGATACAGTTATCTTAATTACATTCAGTACAACCACTTAAAATTGACGGCTAAGAGCTTGTGCACAACATTCAGAGACATCAGGTTTACATTGGAGCTGTCTGCCTACTATATAACTCTGGACAATTTTCTTCCTTTATAATTTAGCTTCCTCATCCATAAAATGTAATAAATATGGTTTCTACTTCATAAGTTTTTGGTGGAGTCTCAATGAAATTACATCAAAAGTACTCAGAGAGTGCCTTGCAATTCACTCATTTGTTCATTTCCTCAACAAATGTTTGCTGAGCTCATTCTATGTCCCAGTCACTGTGACAGGCATTGAGTAAACAAGGACACAGTTACTGCTTCAGTGAAGCTGATAGTCTATTGGGGAAGACAGACATTTAAAAGATACCACAAGATGATTAATTATAACCAGAATATACACGATGAAGAAAAATTAGAGTTTTATGGGAACATGTAGCTGGGAACATAACGTGGTCTCAAGTGGCCCTGCAGATCAGCAAAGGCTTTCCTGAGAAAGAAACACTTAAGCTGAACCTGAAGAAGTAGCCAGGCAAAGAGGATGGCCAAGAGAGTTCTAGAGAGGCCCCTGAGATGGGCAGAAGCCTTGAACACTGGAGTATTTTTGCTCAGAACTCAAAGATATGTTTCCGCAATTGCAATCAGCAGTACTATTCATTTCTATATACCACTCTTTTCAATTATAATTAACCTGGGAGCATTTTTCCATTTTGCTAAACACAAAATTCATAAGGACTGTTTATTGCTCATCATGAAGATGTAGAATACTATGCTTAGTCATTCTTCTATTTAGTCACGTGATTAGTTTCTAACAATTTCTATTTAAAGAAATCCTTAAAATTCTTCTTAATGACACATTGGGTCGAAAGGAAAATACATTGCCAATTTAGTCAAATTTTCTTTTGTTAAAACAGTAAAAATTTACATTCTGAAAAGCAGCCATCCAGTTGGCTTCCCTAACTGGAATCTATCTATCTATCTATCTATCTATCTATCTATCTATCTTTCTTTCTTTCTTTTTCTTTCTTTCTTTCTCTCTTTCTCTCTCCCTTTCTCTCCCTTCCTTCCTTCCCTCCTTCCTTCCCGCTCTCTCTCTCTCTCTTTCTTTCCTTGTTTCTTAGACAGAGTGATTTTGTCACCAAGGCTGGAGTGCAATGGCACGACCTCGGCTCACTGCCTTCTGCCTCCCTGGTTCAAGCAATTCTCCTGCCTCAGCCTCCCGAGTAGCTGGGATTACAGGCACCTGCCACCACGCATGGCTAATTTTTGCATTTTTAGTAGAGACTGAGTTTCACCATATTGGCCAGGCTGGTCTGAAACTCCTGATCTTGTGATCCGCCTGCCTCGGCCTCCCAAAGTGCTGCGATTACAGGAGTGAGCCACCCTGCCTGACCTACTGGAATATTTCTTAACTTCATTTTTAAATCTATAATACAAATAATAATAAAGTTGTGATAATCCAACTGAAGTATTTTATGTGAAAGTGTCCATGTGTATAGCACGCTGTTCTAAAAGTCAGTTATTCTTATCAGTGCTGTTTATTATTGATCAAGATATATAAATACAGAGATAATATATCTAAGAAACCGTAACTAATAATACTTATTAGATATCACCCTGTTTGATCCTTAAGTGTTATTATAATAAATTTTAAGAGAATATTTGATATACAGTTTTAAAAATATTATATACATTCTATTTAAATGCATAATTTCCCTCAGTTTTAAGAGAGTGGAACTTTTATTTACCTAAGCCCAACATTAAATACACAATATTAAAATAAAAGGAAGAGTTGCACCAATGGTAGGTTTACGTTTTAGGGAGAAAAAAAGATGAGAAACCTGAACAATTTAGACTGCGAGTCCACTTGGTGAGATGCAGGGGGCAGTGCAACAAAAGCTGAGAAAAGAAATGGCCGCTTTGCAGACGTCAGTGCAGGGAGGGGCCGAATACCAGAGGGAACTTCTCTGGGTGGAATGAGTTGATTGTTCCTTTTTAATAAGAGAAAGCATCTGCTTGCTTAATGCTAATAGTCCTGTTAAAGAGAAAAGATACAGAGAAATGCAGTATTGCCCTGGGCCATCAAAACCACTTAAAGAATTACATTTGTGTTGAAAGAGAAAGTGACCATCCCTTGACTAACTGATTAAGATAAAATTACAAAAAGAAAAAAAAAAAGTGACCTATTTGAAATAAATGAATAAGTATTTTAATATATCAACATTTATTGTTTCTAAATATAACCCATTTTATATTTATTTTAGAAAAATGTAACATCCTATTGTCCGTTTCCTCTTGAGCTATTGTTTTATCATAAACAAATCATTTCAAATTTTATTTTATGATACCTGCACATGTTCACTTGTCACTGAGTTTAGAAGTTCTCAATTGTCCTTCCTAATATTCAGTTACTACTGAATACTCTGCTGTTTGGTGATAAACAGAACAAGGAATTAGATTACAATTTTAACCAGAAAGTGAAAAGTTAACTAGGAATTACTTCAGCCAACAATAATAAAACAATGGTGTAAATATGTTAATAAACACTACCGCTGTTAGATGTAGAATCAAGATATGACTGTGTCAAATTTTGTTTTACAGGTTAAAATTTAAACATATTCTTAATAAGAAAGAAGCAAGCATGACGACCAGCAAGCAATATTTAAAAGAATATAAACTTGTCAGTGTTTTAGTGACAAACATCTGAAGGTGCTCAGTAAAGTATCCAAAACAAACCAAAACAAAAATCAGGCCAGGTGAGGTGGCTCAAGCCTGTAATCCCAGCATTATGGGAGGCGGAGGCAGGCAGATCACCTGAGGTCAGGAGTTCCAGACCAGCTTGGACAACTTGGTGAAACCCATCACTACAAAAAATACAAAATGTAGCCAGGCATGGTGGTGTGAACCTGTAGTTGCAGCTACTTGGGAGGCTGAGGTAGGAGAATCGCTTGAACCTGGAGACAGAGATTGCAGTGGGCAGAGATTGTGCCACTGCACTCCAGCCCAGGCAACAGAGAGAGACTCCTTCCAAAAAACAAAACAGACTTTTAATACAAACTACATCTTTCAAGATCAATACAATGAGGTCCCATTAAAGTCCTCCCAAATTTCCAGATGAGACTTAATTTTTTCTTGGCAACTAGCTAATCTATCTGCTGCTTAATGACCTGTGAAATGTTCCTTAATCTCATTTTTATTCGGGAAGGCTTTTATACTGCAAAGCCTTAAGTAGGGGACATTCTGAAGGTGAGAACAAAAGATTTTACATTTGAAGATGATCTACCTAACAATTTGATTTTCTTGAGGACATTGTCATATTGTTCTTGACAGTCATTTGCACTAGATTTAAAAAAAAATCCATAACATGATTTTATTGAAGCTTATATAAAAAGCTATCTGAGCATTTCCAACAACATTCACAAACTTTCCTGAACAAGGGTGCAAGTAGATTATGTTCATATTAGAGGATGAAGACAGGCACAGGGTATGCAGTCCAGAGGTGTATGCAAGTGGCCATCACACATATTTTTGTTTGAGAATTTTACATTTTTATAAATGAGTTTTCAGATGTTAAAAATTGAGATGCACAATTTTTATTGAAATAGAATTTGACCATGTTGATATTAAATTTCCCTGTGGACAGTACAGAAATCTCATTAAGGCTGTGACACCCCCTCTTGATGGAATGTGTACATCCTAGAAAGTGCCCTGGGGTCCCATCATTATCTTCTATTCATTGCCCTGCTCTTGCTTGTCAAATTTTCCCAGCTTCTGCAGGAATGACAGAAACTCATCAAGTACACAGCAACCACAACAGAATGGAAGAACAGTTAAGTGTCTCGAAAATAAAACTAACCTACTGTTTTCAAAATTCCAGGGAAGGAAAGTTTTTTCCTGGCTGATAATTCAATTCATCTCAGGGATAGCCAGAGTTGGACCTTGAAAAACAAATGGAATTTCGACTAGTAAGAAGAGCAGATGGATATTCCATGAAAAGTCTGGAGTATAAGGCAGTTCCAGAAGTGGAAAAGCACAAAATTTGTATGATAATTTCCATGTCTGACTCAAGTATAGGAATTAGGAAAAAAATAAATGGCTCATAAAATGTTAAAAGTAAAGGAATTTCACATGTAATCCAGCCCAGGGGCTTTTCACACTTTTACTTTATGGAAGTATCTAAATAAATTCCAAACATGCAACTAATGGATAAAAGTCAGAACTGTGTGGCAGATTAAAAAGCATTTCGAATCTACAGGACTCTGCAGAGCACTGTTTGAAAATCAGTGATCTAATTCACTGATTTTCTCTAGTGAGAAAAATGAGATCCCATCACTTTGGGATGCCAAGGCAGGCGAATCACCTGAGGCCAGGACTTCAAGACCAGCTTGGCCAACATGGCTAAACTCCATCTCCACTAAAATAAAAAATATAAAGATTGTATATATAAAAATTAGCTGGGTATGACACTTTCAACATTCAATATGTGGTGCTCTGCCATGGCTAAGCCTATATACAATCAAAATGTGTCCTGCTTAAAGAAGAGGAAATGATTTTTCCCAAATTTAGATTTAATTTTACTATAAATATTACATACTTTACAGTTAATCTTATTAAATTCTATATTATTATTAATTCTTGACAAACTTTTAAAATTTTAGATTAATAGGCCGGGCGTGGTGGCTCACACCTGTAATCCCAGCACTTTGGGAGACCAAGGCGGGTGGATCACACGGTCAAGAGATCAAGAACATCCTGGCCAACATAGCGAAACCCCATCTCTACTAAAAAAAATACAAAAATTAGCTGGGCATGGTGGCGTGTGCCTGTAGTCCCAGCTACTCGGGAGGCTGAGGCAGGAGAATTGCTTGAACCCAGGTGGCAGAGGTTGCACCGAGCCGAGATCGTGCCATTGCACTCCAGCCTGGTGCCTGGTGACAGAGCGAGACTCTGTCTCAAAAAAAAAAAATTAGGTTAATAAAACAAAAGTTACCAGATATATCACATAAATAAGCAAATTATAGGTAGTTTAGCATACAGTTAATAAGAATTATATTGTTCTCAGATTGTATGGGAGAATTTTTCCAAAAAGAAAAAAAAAACAACTCTTATCTAAACACCAAAATAAATAAATAGAACTTAAGGATTTTTTTTCTGTTAGATAAATCATAAACTTTTGTAATATGCTTTTGCTGTTTTTGGTAATATGATATATCCTAATCAATTAAAAATATCATGATAGACCACTTTTCTCAAATTGATGCAAATAAACTTAAAAACATTGATGTGATGGTTAATCCTCTGGAAATATATTATTTATCAATACTATAGAAGATAAAGAAATTTCCCTTTTTTGTCATACTTTTCAGCTTGTAAAATCCTCCTTCACCTCTGTGGTAGTTTTACAAATGCAGAACATTTTTCTTTTTCCCCCTTGTTATCCAGTTTCTAATTTTAAAAAATGTTTGTTCAACAAATATGTAGGCATACACAGCATAGCTATTTCTTTATGTAAGAGACACACACACCAAAAAAACATGAAAATCAAGTGA
Source organism: Cacajao melanocephalus (assembly GCA_963573385.1). Taxonomy (NCBI): domain Eukaryota; kingdom Metazoa; phylum Chordata; class Mammalia; order Primates; family Pitheciidae; genus Cacajao; species Cacajao melanocephalus. Next base: position 15,062 of record CAUYLG010039622.1, read on the forward strand.
CGGAATCTTGTTAATGACATAGCCCTGATATTAATTTCTACACTGGCTTTATCTCTGAATATTTACTATGTCTTGAATAAGCGTATGGCTTTAAAGACAGTCTCCTTACTTCAAATCTGGGCTCTGCCAAATAATCTACACAAAGATTACTGAAAATAAATCCTCTCCTACATACGATTCACTTGATTCCATATAACCTGTATTTGAAAATCGTATTATCTGCAAAATATGCAAGAAATAAAAGCTTTGATTGGTACCACATGCAGGCCATTTTTTAGGTGCATGAATCCACTAACTGTTCAAGGGCAATTATTTTTATTTCTTTAGATAAATGAATCATTTGCCTCCATTCATGAGCAAAGCTAAGGGATATATAATCTAAGAGGCCAATCTATCTCTTAAGGGTGGTAGCTTGGTCAGGGATGATTTGGGAGAGTTCCCTTGGAAATAATATTGTGCTAACAAATAACAAGGGCCAATTCTTTGCTACACATTTTTCAAGTCCTTTCATATCCCTTTACAACTATGTGTTGCTATCTCCAGCTTTATACATGAGCAACCTAAGACTCAAAAATGTACACTAACTTGAGCAAGAATACGTATTACTTGACAAAGTCAAGATTCAAAGCCTAAATTTATCTAATATCAATATGCATTCTCACTTCACATTATACTTTGGGACTGTAGAGTCATAACAAACCACTTTCTGTAATTTTCAAGATGGAATCACAAGCTCCTGTGCTATGAATTTCAATGTCTTCAGTAAAGAAAAAATTACTTGAAAATCTACTGTACAAAAACCTGGATTTTAGAATCCATAAGATAACAGGTTTTAGGACTTTCAAATGCCTGTGGAAGTATTCCAGAATTCTAATATGCAGGATTCCTTTAAACAGTGTAAATCCTTTTGTCCCTAATATTATTTAAATTTCAACATCACTCAGGCTGGAGTGCAGTGGTGGGATCTCAGCTTAACTGCAGCTCGACCTCTTGGGCTCAAGCTATCCTCCCACCTCAACCTCCCAAATAGCTGGGACCACAGGCATCCGTCAACATACCCGGCTAATTTTTCACATTTTCTGTAGATACAGGGTCCGGCCGTGTTGTCCAGGCTTTTATCGATTTGCTGAGCTCATGCAATCCGCCTGCATCGGCCTCCCAAAGTGCTGGGATTACAGGCGTGAGCCATCACGCTCGGCCTAAATTTCAATGTATATTTATGTAAGCTTAGGCATCATGATAACTTTTTAAAATATATATTGTTAATGGTGCAAATAGTAATACAAAGAAATGCAGGCTGGGCACGATGGCTCATGCCTGTAATCCTAGCACTTTGGGAGGCCGAGGCGGACAGATCACAATATCAGAAGACTGAGACCAGCCTGGCCAAGATGGTGAAACACCGTCTCTACTAAAAATACAAAATTAGCCGGGCGTGGTGGCGGCGCCTGTAAGCCCAGCTACGTGGGAGGCTGAGGCAGGAGAATTGCTTGAACCCGGGAGGTGGGGGTTGCTGTGAGTCCAGATTGCGCCACTGCACTCCAGCCTGGGCAACAAGAGCGAGATGCCGTCAAAAGAAGAAAGAAAAGAAAGAGGAAGGAAGGAGGGAAGGAGGGAAGGAGGGAAGAAGGAGGGAAGGAGGGAAGGACAGAAGGAGGGAAGGAAGGAAGGAAGGAAGGAAGGAAGGAAGGAAGGAAGGAAAAAGAAAAGAAAAAAATGCAAGGTCAGCAGGATCATTTAGGTTGGGGATGGATCCTACTTTAAATATTAACAAACTCAGAAAATACATGTTTCTCTGTTGCACAAATTTCCATTAGCCTGGTCTCTTTACATGTGTTTCCAAATTTAGTCACCTAGATATTAACCATTCTTCGATTTCTGTACATATGATGAGACTTGAAGAATTTGATCGTAAATATAGAGGGTTCAATGGACAATGGTATTGATAAAGTCACATTTCTCATTCCACAGTGTGATTTTCATATTTTAGCACTAAAAGTCCACAATTTAAAAAATTGACCTGAGAATCTTTAGAAAATTTAATGGTAGGCTCTGACCTCAGGGAACATATGTATGTATCAAGTCAAATGGTTTCCTTTTTAACTCCAACATAACGTTAAAAAAAAAAAAACAAAATATTTCAACTCTTGAAGCAAAACTGGCAAATGCTTCTATTGCATTCCTACAAACTCTCAAAAGTGCTGTCAATTAAAATTGACAAGATGTTCATAAAACCGAGAGTTTGAGAGAAGCTAAATAATTCTGAAGCTAAATACTCAATTTTTAGTTTTACTTGAAAATAGACAAGACAGATTATTAAGCACTACATTAAACAAAATGTTTATACCGAGTTTTCAAGTTGAATCTACTCATGAATATTTAAAATGTTAATACTGGGAGGGGTGGAGGCACTTACTCCTTACTCTTGATGTTCCTTCTGTGCAACTGGAGCTGACTCCTGACCTCACTCCACACGTTCATCCACATGCCCCAGAGCAGGTGAAGGAATTTATCTGGTTGGCAAAGTTGGGAAGATTAAACTAAGATGCATAACCCTGCCCATCCCCTCTTTCTTTGAGGAGAAAGCTACAGGTAGTTCCTACAGGAAATTAAACTGACAGGAATTTCTAGCATCTCAACTCTTGATAAAATAGACATAAATAATCTACAGTATATGCAAAAACAAAATAACAAATTTTAAAAACTATGCTTCCATTATGTTACCTTCTCATAAATGCTAACTGTCGTAACAGGGTTAATTTTGCCATAAGTTCAGCCTAAAAAGAAACATTAACCTGATATTTAATAGTCGATTTCAAGACATACCCTCAAACTCAGAAGTCCAATAATTTTGGCAAGGGTGTGGAGGAAAGAGAACACTGATATCCTGTTGGTGGTGCACTCCTATGTTTATTGCGGCACTGTTCACAATAGCAAAGTCATGGACCAACCCAAGTATTCGTCAATGAATGATTGGGTAAAGAAAATGTATATACATATATATATATATATATATATATATATATATATATATATATATGTGCCATGGAATACTACACAGCCATAAAGAAGAATAAAATCATGTATTTTGCACCAGTTTGCATGGAGCTGGAGGCCATTATCCCAAGTGAGATAACTTAGAAACAAAAAATCAAATACCACATGTTCTCACTTCTAAGTAGGAGCTAAACAATGGACATGGACAGTAAAATGGAAACAATAGACACAGGAGACTCCAAAAAATTAGAGGACAGGAGGCAAGTAAGTGTTTTAAAAAAAATGGTCTTTTGGGTGTAATATGCACTATTTGGGTGGTGGGTACACTAGAAGCCCAAATCTCACTATTACATAATATGTCCATGTAACAAACCTGCACATATACCCCTCAAATTCATCATTAAAAATACATTTTAAAATAAATTTAATTTTAAATTCAAAAAAGTTGAACAATTTTCATCAGAAAATGAAAGTACGTTAGTGTTGCATACAGATTGCCAGTTAAATACAACCCTACATACACTTTCATTCCTTCACTATAATATAAATTGTACTCTTACGGTTTACTATAAATGAAAAATAAGACTGAGAACTGGGTGTTTTCTTCTTGGCATTTTAAAATAAAAACAATATATGAAAAAATTTTTTTAAAAACTCTGAAGCTGTATGTTTTCAGTGTTTATCAATATAACTGATTCATGAGACATTAGTGGGTCATAAAATAAGAAAGCTCAATAAAATAATCATAACATGTTTATTTAGTTCTGAGACTTAAATGATGGACCTTTGTACCTGGCCATGGCTGGAGACAGAGTTTCATTACACACACATACACACACACACACACACACACACAAATACACGCACAAACACACAAACACGCATAGGCTCATGGTGTCTCTAATTATATAGACTCACATACACACGTGCTCACAGGACAACATCTATAATGTTTTCATATATTTCTTTTAATAAACAACAAAGGGATACTATTTGGATTCCTTTTAAAAATAAATAACACAAGCCATGGTTTTTTGAAAAATAATTATTCATCATTCTGGACCTCTGAATTTCCTCTGAATTCGGGCAAACTCAAACCAAAAGGAAAAGTTCAACTTATGTGGACATATTTCAGTCATTCATAATTAGATTTCTAGGTTTCTCAACATTTTTCATCAATATTGAACTTATTTTAAGTAGTTTTAAGGAAACTGCTTAAACTATTGTATGAAATCCAAAACCTTCATACAATAGTCAATCTTTCTTCTAACTTCTAATCAAACCATAATACTGCGAGTGGTCAAAGTTATATAATTTCTCAAATAACAGTGTATATTAAACAAATTTAGGGAAAATAAAGAGTATGCTTCTCACCTAGCAAAGTAAATGTTTTGCACACTTAAAAATGTCTCTTGTGACTAACACAAAAGTAGCAGGCTAATGCCACATTGTTGATAAAACTGCTGTTCTAGTTAGTGTTCACATTAAAGAAAGAAGCATTTATTAACTGTTTCGTTAAGTTTTGTTGTCTATATCCAGTATCCCTTCCATCCCCTTTGGTCTTAATAGACAGATTTCAGGGGAGGAGGAATCTTTTTCTTTCAAAGTAATCTTTTTAACTAAGACTTTGATGCCTTCTTTAGATTGATTCCTAGTCAATGTCTAGAGATCTCTATTGACTATCTCTAGTTGACCACAAAGATTCTCACCTCCATCCTAACCTTCTCCTAACTCCTACTTTTTATTCTCTTAATGTCTTTTTTTCCTCAGACAGCCGTTCTGTGAAATTGTTCACAAGTTTGTCTCCATTTTGTCATCACACATTCACATTTTGTTAACCTCATCTACCCCACTATGCCCAAGAAACTGGTTTTCTTTACCAGGTGTCACCAGTTAAGGCCATAACTTTCCTACTCTGTGCTACCTCTTTGGCATGTTCTCTGTCTGCTCGCCCCAGTGCCAATCCGAGTGAATCACTCCTGTAAGATTAAGCTGCCTAATCTTCCTAACGTAGTTTTGTTAAGTCTTCTTATTGTGGATGATGGAGACAGTCGGGAGGCGAAATGGATTCCCAGTAATTCTTTAATAAAGAGCCAAATGGATTCTTCTTCCCTTGGATAGACTTGATTTCACTATTCTTTTCACTTTAGATTTAGCAAAACTGTGAAACTCACTACTTTCCCACAAAGCATTCACATGCCTGTCTCAAACTTTACTATTCCCTTTGTCTAAAACTGTATTTTTCAGACATTTTTATCATGACCTACACAGTCAGACATACATTTTAACATGTGACCAGGTATACACATAAGCATATTAATCCAAATGTATTTTATGTCTGTATCACATATAAAGCTAAACAATTTCAATGACATACTGACACTTGTGTATATAAACCGTGATCCACTAAACATATTTCATTGCCCAACAATGAAGACCAGCCCAAAGTTTAAACACTCTGATCTAACTTTTCTAAACTCTTGCCCTTTTTCTAGGACTGGTTCATTTATATATCACATTTGGCCATGTACTTATTTAATTTTTTAAAAGTATTACTATTTATAGGAAACTAGGTACATCTCCATGCACTGGGAATAAAATAACAATGAGCACAGCAAACAAGTTCCTGCTCTCATTAAGTTTGTGGTGTCTGGCCCCCAAAAACAATGATGATCCATGCTTATCAACTTAATGTAAGTTCCATCTACACAAATAGACTGTAACAAGAGAAGAATCTGGTTATACATATTCGCACTCTGTATCTTTACTTACTAAGGGAACAACAGGGTAAGGCAAAGAATGACTGAGTTCTAGTCTTAGCTCACCACTTACCAGCCTCACAAGCTTTGGCAAGTCTCTCAACTTCCCTCAAATTCCTCCATCTGCAAGATGAGAGGGTTAGGCTACATTGGTGGTTTTCCAAATTCTACTGCACAAAGTTTACAGGATTCAATGGAGATTTCAAAGTGGGCTAGGAAGAGGTCTTTTCTCAAAAGCAAGGCAGAGAACTTGGATCCCCATCAACTAAAAATTACAATTTTCTTTAGAAAAAAGAATTTCTAAGCTAAATCCGTTCTAAATTATTAACTCTTGAGATTCTACAGTCATGTTCTTTATCTTTTTCTGTCACAGGAAATTGAGATGGAAGGATAAAAAGTAAAGTAGAAAGACAGGAGGTGGGAAAGAGGAATGGTAAAAGGGAGGAAGGATGAAAGAAGGGGAAACACTTTCAATAGGGCATACAACTCCAAGTTAGGAACTATGCTAGAATCAGCATATATGTCACCTTACCTTTCAGCAGCTTCACGAGATAGATATTGTTATGCCCATTTCACACATAGAAAAATAAAGCTGAGAAAGGGTAGATTATTTGCTCCAGTACCATAAGTAAGGAGCCATGAAGCAAAGATCTGTTCTCTTTCCATCATCCCAAGCTCCACCTAAAAGAAGCTAACATGAATATCACATTTGCTCTTTTAATTTTTCCCCTATTTCACCTTAATTAATCCTCACAACATTGGGAGTATACTTTAGCATTGTCATTATTTTGCTGAATAGAAAACCAAGGTTCAGAGAACTGAAAGTGATCTCTCCAATGTCAGAGTAATTCAAGACAAGGATAAACTGAATACCTGAATTCATATTCTATGCTCTTTCCATCACACCAAACTGCCTCCTTTAAAAGAAAGAAAGATAAATAGGAAATTAATAAGAGGGAAAGAGGCAGAAGATATGGAACAGGTTGGAGAATTATCAGAGTTCCACTACTTACTTTCAGAGGGCTATTGAGTCAAATGAGAATGCTTTAATGGAAAGCACCTTGAAAATACTGAAACACTCTATCAGTGTAGCACATAACTTTAATTATTCAAACTATGTGCACTGAAGATGACGTTTTATATTTTTGTAAAATCCCATATGGTGATTGCAAATATAAGAGAGCTATATAATGAATTAATTGCTTAGATATACTGCTGAAACTTATATAAAATGAGGGCAAGCTGACACTTTTCAGATTATGCTACAAGAGTCAGTTACATATGCCTGCTTTTCTGTTCATGATATACAGTCCTACTGGCAGTAGAATATTTCAAATTTTCAATTTTTCTTGGATTTCATCACAAACTCAATCAAATGCATGAAAGTCAGTATTTTAATATACTTGCACTGTGTGAAAAATAATAGTATGCTCCACTACCTGAACTTTTAAAGCATTTTTTATTTTGATTGTCTTCCCATTATACTGAGAGATTGTCAGGACTTTATCAGGAAGATCATCCAAACAAACTAGAATGTTGTTAAGGTTCCAGCAGTGCAGTAACTCACTGAATGTATGAGTGATTAAAAGCCATGCAGTTGTGACAAGGACCATGAGGAGATCAGACAAAGAAGTTACATGTCTTTAAAAAAAGAAGAAAAAGACTAGAGTGACTTAACCCCTTATGTCTCTTACCAATGCTAAAACTACAGGATTATTTCACTAATATTTAAAGTCTTATGTGACTGGATTCTTATAGCAAATAATTTAATGAGGTCAAAAAAATAGAAAACAGGGTTAACACTAAATTATAGCGTAACTATTGCCTTGACACAATGTCAGGCTTTCAAAAAATAATATTTAATATAACAAGATGCCCAGACTTTAGTAAAATTCTAACTGTTTTATAATTTGTCATTGCCTTATAGTTATGCTTCTTTGTTCACTGAATTGTTTAGGACTTAATAAATTAACATTCACACAACTGTTAAGTAAATGCTTCCTATTTGCCAAGAATTGTACCAAGCGCTGGAAATAAGGTATAACCTGAGAAATGATGATCCTTAAAGTAATGAACAATCTGCAGGGGGAGAGAAACAGCAAAATTAATTTTTACAACAGACTACAATTGAAGAAATAGTATGCTATATTGTTAAATGAAGTAATCCTTTCATAAAAACATAGTACCAAAATGTTCACTGTATTCTCTTAAGCTGAGAACAGTGATTATACTTTCTTCTTTACACTTTATATGTCCTCTGATTTTATAAGGTTTTTGCTTTTAATGCTTTTATAATCAAATGTAAAGAATTCATGAAACAATTCTTAAATGGATAGTTGGGCAGAATGTAGTGAGAACGCCAAGAGAAGACCATTGACTTTGTATGAGAATCTCGAAAGGCTTAAGAGCAAAGATAATACTCCACTTTGCTCTGGAAGATGAATCAGGCTTTACTGAGTGGAAAAGGCAATGGAGGTGATATTCAAGTAATAAGAGAATCATCTAAAAAGAGAGAGTTTTGAAGTCAGTATTCCATGTACTTTGAGTGGAGAATAGGAACGAGAAGACAGCCAGGGCTCCAGCAGCTGAGAGAGCCATCTAAACACAGGACACTCTCAGATTTCTTTTTTTATAAGATGCCTCTGGCTCTAGAGTTTTTTGAAGTAAAACTCTTAGTTAAAAATGAAAACAGTGAAAAGAAAGTTGAGAAGACTTGAAAGGAACATTCCATTGGAACTGACAGGATTTGTTCACAAATAAGGTATAAGGATGAGAAAGAAGAAAAACTTGAAGATAACTTGGGGAGAGTTGATGATGAGAAATTAAGGCATGAAAGGTTTAGGATAAAGAATTAATAAAATTATGGGTGCTTATTGAGAAAAAATTGTAGATGAGTTGTCAGACAGTTTGAAACATAGGTCTCAGACTCAGGCAAGAGACTGAGGCTCTTTCTTCTCTGGCTTCTGCCATTTCTAAAGTAAAGGAACTAATGATAAAACACAAGTAAGTAAATGAGTGGTAACCTTTTTAATCAAGTAAGTGAAACCCTTTAAAAAAAAAACCATCTGAGAAAGTTTCTGATAATGGCAAAACAAACAAAAAATTATGTATAGCAAGAATCCTCAGATTCATATACTATCCTTCTGATGTAGATAGGATTATTGTCCCAATTACTCAGTCCCTAGTACTAGTATTATGCCTCCATACCCTGTGTTATGTAATTTTACAAAGCCTCCCACTGTGGATGGGGTATATTTTCCCATCCCGCTGAAGTTAGGGTTGCCCTGAAACTGCTTTGACTAAGGAAGTGTGAGTGAACATAATGTAATTCCTTGCATGGTTGGGCTTGTTCTCTTGTGCACCTGTGATCTGCCACAAAAAAAGATTTTCCATTGTTTTTACTACTCCTTCCACCTGCACCTAAGACCTGATGCCAAATCAGAAGCCTGCAATGTAACGGATTCAGAAAGCCTAGCCTAGATCAGCCAAACTACAGTTTTTTGAGTATAAAAATAAAATATCAATAAGCCACTGTAAGTTTTATGACTCTTTTGTCAGGTAGCATTTTGTAGCTATACCTAACTAATACAACTTTATTTTAAAATATCAGAGTAAAGAATAAAGAGTTGATTTTGTTTTGTTTTGTCTCTCAAGACTTAGATTTCCCATAAAATTATAATCTACTTGTCTTAACTTGCTTCCCAGATGATAGGGAGGTAATAACAAAGCTATCATATTAGGAAGGAATTGTTAATGAGTAAATTACACAGGGAGAGGGTAAAACATTGACTGTTGAAAAATTTTAGCATTAGAAACTCTACATATATTATATGTTGACCTTTTAGTTCATTAAGTGAACACAAACTGGGAGACGCAGGCTAAGCGTGGTTCTTGAGAAATACCTAAGTGACCTCTGCAGAACCTTACGGGTAGAAGAAAAGACAAAGACCAAAGAATGCCAGCATATAAATGAATGGTAGGAAGGAAACCAATGAAAAAGACTAAAAAGAGAGTAAATATACAACTAGAAAAATTATATTATAGAATTAAATTGGAGAAAGAATGCAAGAGATTGAATAGTGGAAGATATATTAAAATGGTTTTTCCTTTTTACTGTCATTTCCTGCTCAGGCATCTATTGCCAAGATATAATTATTTGTATGGAATATTACATATATATGCCTATATGCATATGTACATTTTTATATAAATATATATGATGATATCATTTATAACAAGAAATCAACATATAGCAGTGGTTCTTAAAATTTAATATGAATATGAATCAACTAGAACATTTGCTACTAACAGAGATTCTGCAAGTCCATCCTAGCAACTCAGTTTCCGTGGTCCAGATTAGAACTCTACATTCTGTTTTAACAGTGCACAGAGGTAGATCTGATGAATGTCATCTGGGAATATTTTTTTAAATGATAATTTTCTTGATGTCTAGAAGAAGGAAGTTAAAAATGGGGATAGATAAAAACTTGTGACTTCAGTATGCTGTTTGCTAACATAAAATTTTCTAACATGAACCAGTGAATACTGAATGATAACAGAAATGTGGCCATTCCAATGAAATAGAGTGCAGGTGAAGGACACTAGTGGAAAGAATGTGTTGCTAAATGTTCTGCACATAATGAGCATTCACGCATTTCTTGAATAAACAAATATTTTAATAGAGAAACGGTCTCAGGGACATATGTGAGCTGGTCATAGAGAAAATCAAAAACCTAGGAACATCTTAAATCAAGAAAATAAATGAGAGTGCACAGGAAGATTATATAAGACTAAAAATATTCTAAGGAAGAATTTAATGAAAAAGTAAAAGAAAAAAGTATACTCCCCCATTTAAAAAACAACAACATAGAGGATAAAGAAGGAATGGTTGGGCCAGGCATAGTAGCTCACACCTGTCATCCCAGCACGTTAGGAATCTGAGGCGGGCAGATTGTTTGAGCCCAGGGATTCAAGACCAGCATGGGCCACGTGGTGAAATCTCAGCCTTACAAAAAATACAACAATTAGCCAGGTGTGGTGGCATGTGCCTGTTGTCCTAGCTGCTTGGAAGGCTGAGGCAAGAGGATCTCTTGAGCCCGGGAGGTCAAGGCTGCAGTGAACCAAACTCACATTCAACCTGGGTGACAGAGTGAGACCCTGTCTCAGAAGAGAAAGAAAAAGAAAGAAAAGAAAGAAAGAAAGAAAAAGAAAGAAAGATCAACAAGTCAAGCAAAATCAAGAAAGTGGATTTTTACAGAAACTATACCATAGAAGGAAAATTCAGCAGCACAGTCTAATAAAACAAATTGGATAAATAAAACAAAATCCATAAAAAAATACTTGGCTATAAGGAAGACATTGGCAATTTGAGAAAAGAAAAAAGTTGGAAGACAAAGAAGCAGTCGTTGCTTGTTGACAGATGAGAGGAAAGAAGGGAGAATGTATTAACAAAATAATCCTTGAAAAAAGAAAATTTTGGTATGACTATCAAGGAGCAGAATTCTAGCATTGTGAAGTTAGACAATCTGGTGTTTAAAGTCTCAGAAACATTTGCATTTTGGAGTATAATGAGCCTCCACTTGATACTTCCTTAAACTGACTAAAGAATAGATACTAAAAGCTGATAGTAAAGAAAAAAGAAGCTAATAAATAAATACTGACCGTTTCCTAATTTTCATGCATATTTACTCTGTATATATTATTTCATCAGATACACACAAACACACACACATACCCTGTGACTAGGAAGGAACAAAATGAAGAATCTATTATCCCAGGCTGCTCCCTTCATTTCCAATAGAAAAAGGATTCCAGGAAGGTTTAGAAGCAGAATAAGCAAAGGAAGAATTGAGTTAGTTAAGAAAGTTCAATTTTGAAACATATGTCCTGGTAAACTTTGAGAATATTTTCTAGTCTTTATTTTTTTCCCCTCTGATCAGTTCTTCTTTACCATTTATTTGCTTTCACTTTCTTGTTCTTATTTCTACTAGTTATACCTCCTAAATTAGTTTTCTTTGTCTCTCTTTTTTTTTAATTTCATACTTTTGTTGTCTTTCTGCTTTTGCTCTTTGGCATATACGTATGTCCTTTGCTTACCTTTTGGGCTTCCAGTGCATTTTCCATTTTGCTAATTATAAATTTAGTCCCTGAAACTTCTTTCTGATTATATAATTGGTTCTATTTGTTTATTTTAATTTTTAAAACCTATAAAATGTGCCATACATGCATAAAAGCAGATAAAATATTGCCATCAAGATTTTCTTGACTTTCTTATATCTTTGAAAGGTATATAGATGATTATCATCAGCTTATTAATATTCACTAAAAATCATGCTTGGCTTTTCACAGGAAACACTATAACTTTATTGATGAAATTGTAAATAGGTGACAACCATAATTTATGAAATTATCTAAGTCATGAATATGATATATTCTTCTAGTTATGTATATCATCTTAAACTCTGAAATTTTTTTGCTTATAAGTTTATATGAGGCTACATGGGTTATATGTAGGATCTTTAGAATCCTATATGAGGCTATCTATAAGTTCTTATAATACCATATCACCCCTTACTAACATCTTAGGAAGTCAATCAAAAACAAGAGTTCCAATTAGGATAAACAAGGTGACTACTCCCTCTATTCAAGGATGCCTTAGAAAATGTAGGGAGACAACTTTGTGCCTCTATTCTACCCTAATCCAGCCAAGGATTAGAACACAAGGTTTACCACTTTTACATCATGCCTCATTCCTTTTCCTGTCCCAACATGTTCTCCTGTTCTTTCTATTTGCACCTCATTAGTGAATTATCTGTCCACATTTGGATGATGCCTTTTGAACCTAGCAGTCATGATTTTGGAATACTTGTTCCCTGGTGTTTTCCTGTACACTACTTCAGAAATAAGGGCAGCCTCATGCCTCATGATCTAAATGAGAGGAATTAGAAAGCAGTCATGGGTATAAGATAAACCAGTCTCTAATATCTCACACCACTAATACATAATCTGATAGACTCCATAAAAGTTAAAACAATAATACATAGACAAAATTACATTGAGTCAAAGAAAATAAGAATCTCATCCAAGAAACAAATTGAGGGGATTTGGAATATGACAGCTGTACAGCAAGACTAAAGAGGCCATACATTCCGAAGGAAGAAGGAACACTATACAGAGCTAAATGAAGGACATTTCCAAAGGGACAAAGATCTGAGACAATATACAACATTCAGGGGGTAAAAAAATTAGGATAAGACAAAGGCAAACTTAGTGCAGGAAACGAAAGACAATTTGAAATTTCAGGATAAAAACAAATTTGTGTGAAACTGTCAAGATCAAATAAAGCAAATACAAGTAAATTTTGAATGGTATTACACTAAGTAAATATAAATCTAAAGAAAAGGTAAATTTGAAATGATTTCAAGCAATTGAGTTAAAAAAAAAAAAGTATGAGAGGATCCATTTTTACATGGTGAACTTGTTCCCATGAATGCCCTAGGTTTCCTGAGAGTGAAACTACTTCAAAGAACATAGTACACTATGTGACTCAGCATCAAATAATATTTGTGGTTTGGCAATGTTGTTCATACATTTCCAGCTTTAAAGTCAATGTATTCATAAAAAGAATAGTTGGAGGTGGTTATAGGAAAACTGTAAATATAAACAAACTTGACAGCTGGCCAAAGTTAAGGTGCTGAAGAAAGAAAAAGTTGAGGAAACGAGCAGGAGTATTAATATCTTATTTAGCAAGTGAAGAGTATTGACTCTGTTGAAGAAAATAAATGAACATTTATCCACATTATTTTCAGTTGTAAAAGTAAACAATAGAAGAATAAAATTTAAAATATAAATGTCAAATATTGAAAGGAGGGACAAAGAAAGACAGTGTAGTTAAATTGGCCAGATCCTAGACTTTCATACCAGTAGTCAACAATTGTTTAAAAAGTTGACAAGCATGTGATCAAGAATTATAAGGTAACATTTTAAGGAAAAAGAATCAGAACCCAACAGTTAGGAGTTGCCTCTGAGAATAGAATCAAAGTGAGGAAATGATGAGGCAGAGGTGATACTTTGTATTATAACTTTTCTATAATATGAAATTTTTAGTGATTTTTAAAAGGCTGATGCAGGGTTTATTTTTCATAAAACTGCTAGTTGTATACCTGTAATAGGAAGTGACAATAAATAAAATTCATGCTTAAAAAATTAAGTTTCTAAAATGGAATGAGGAAAAGCCATCATCAAGCTAATGAATTAATTCAGATTCCTAAATTTAACAGGCATTATAGAAAAAAAAACAAGCAGACCTTGACTATCAGAAGAGGAACAAAAAGAGCATATTGAGCAGTGGAATACCATTTGTGAAATAAAAATAAGGCCCACAAAATGTTTAATATATTTAGAAAATAAGTAGTTTTGCAAATTTAACTATTATTAGATATTACTTATAACATTGAAATGCAATAGGTACTATCTTATTTTGTCTGCCTTCTCTATATTTGTTATTTTCTAAAAAATGAAGGAGAAGGAACAAAGATTTGTAGAACACCTACCAGCTTAATATTTAAATGTTTCCACTTGTTCTGAGGAACAACATTCCTTATAACTCACCACCATATCAACTCTAAAGAGATGAGGCTAAGGGATTTATCTGAGGTTATTCAGTTAGTAAATGATGGAGCCAGAATTTTTCCAGATTCAAAGCTATTTCTATTACAGTATACTACTGTAATTATAGTGATCATTAATCTGTGTGATTATATTTTTTCTCTACTAAATTATATTGACATATTAATATTAAAATACAACAGTCTTCCCTGATCCAAGGTTTTGTTTTCTGCAGTTGCAGTTACCAGCAGTCAACTGCAGTCTAAAAATATTAAACTGAAAATTCCAAAAATAAGCAATGTATAAGTTCTAAATGGTCACTGTTCTGAGTAGCACGATAACATTTCGTATAATCCTGCTCTAGATGTGAATCAACCCTTTGTCCTGACTCCACTCTGTATACCCTATCCGGCCTTTAGTCACTTAGTAGCCATCTTGGTCATCAGATCAACTGTCACAGTTCAAGTAACAAAAGCACTGTGATACTGTGACAGTTTTTCTTGTTTTACCTCATAATGGCCCCAAAGTGCCAGAGTTAATGGTGCTGACAATTTGGATAAGCCTAAGAAGGGTGAGTAAAGTACAATAAGGTATTTTGAAAGAGATCACACTCACATAACTTCTATTACAGTATATTGTTATGATTGTCCTATTTTATTATTAGCTATTGTTGTTAATCTTTTACTGTGCCTAATTTATTAATTAAACTTTATCATAAGAATGTATGTATAGAAAAAAATATAATATATATAGGATTCAGTACTATCCATAGTTTCAGGCATCCACTTGGGGTCTTGGGATATATCCCCCACAGAAAAAGGAACTACTATATGCACATAATGTGCTATACCTACCCAGATCTTTAGCTTTTGTAATAGGCAGAATAATGGTCTCTCATAGATGCCCTAATGCCTAGAAACTGTGAATGTTTCCTTAAATGTCAAAAGTGACTTTTCAGATGTAATTAAGGATTTTGAAATAGAGGAGATTGTCCTGGATTATCTAAGTGGGCCTGATATAATCACAAGGGTCCTTGAAGACTGAAAAAGAGAGGAAGAAGAGTCAGAAAAGGAGATGTGGGAGCAGAAACTGATGTTGGGTAATGAAACTGTGGGCTTTAAAGAAGGAAAACAGAGGAAGGGACCAAGGAATGGAGCCCAAGAGTGGAGGAAGACCCTGGAAGCTAAAAAGGGGAAAGAAAAAGATTTTCCTGGCTTCTTCAGAGGAATACAGCCCTGCTGACAGCTTGATTTTAGCCCAGTAAAACCCCTTTTGGACTTCTGACCTCCAGAGCTATAAAATAATAAATTTGTGTTGTTTCACAACACTCAGTTTGTGGTAATTTGTGACAGCAGAAATAGGAAGCTAAGAAAAAAAGCAAGCTTAAGTTTTTTCCCTGCTGTGTGATTTTGGGCAAGATTCTTAACCTCTTTAAACCTCTCCTTCTTTATCTGCAACGTTGGAATCCTAAATATATTTGAACAAGTGTGGTAATAATTAACCTACACTAACGCATTAAAGGGTGGTTATTATTAAGTACTAATTATAGAAGAAAAATGACATTTGTAAGAAAAAGTTGTGAAGACTCTTTTCTTCTGCCAAACCCTCAAAGTTAGCTAGCCAGTGATTCTTCATAACATATTAGTTACAAGTTGAAATATGAAGGGGGAAAAATCTTCCAATATTGAAACCACTTCATGATTTGAGCTCATTCACTCCACTCCTTTAATATCTAGCCTCTTTGGGGAAGAGGCAATATCCTTGACTGTCTATAAATTTATGAGTGTAGTTTCTTTTATGGCTCTGAATGTAATAGAACCTAAGTAAATACTGATAAGTTCTGTATTCTTCTGAGAAGTTTCCACCCACATAATATTGTCCTATCACTGGAAATCCCCATAGTTTTGATAAGAATGAAGGCAAGAACTCTTTTATATATAACACTTGTCAATTAGAATCAGAACAGCATTCATCATTTTAGTTGGAAAGTCTATAGATTTTTTAAAAACCCACTTGAAGTCTGTATAATGAAATTTTACCCTTATTGTCTTTTGAACACCTTCAGCTTGTTTGGGAGGTTAATGCTAGCTTTCAAGTTTATTTTTTTCAAACATCCTTTAACATGGTTTGCATTTATAGATTAAATGGTAAACTGAATTAAAAAGTACCAAGTATTTTATGTCATCACACTCTCCCCACGTAAATCAACCTGAAACAGAACTAGAAACCATGTCCATCTTTTCAATGTAGGGATAGGTAATGTCTTTATTAATTAGGCCTGTAGGAAACTTTATTAACTCTTTCAAATCACTTAGTTACTAGTCATTTTCAGGAACACTTTTTTTTTTCTTTTTATATACTGTGAAGAGATTTTTTTTTTCTATTTCTAGAGGAAACCTAGAGATTTTATTCTATTTCTCTAAAGAGAAGCTATATATTGATTTAAGCTTTCTTTATACTGAATCATAACACAGCATGAGTTAACTAGTATCTACAAGGCCTCACAACTAGGCAAATTCTCATGGAAAACTATGATCACTCTAAAAAGTATAAAATATGACTAAGGAAAAATGATTTACTATGTAACTACCTCTATTCCATGGTGTATGATTTTTCATTAGTATGTGAATTACTTTAAGATACAGCTTATGTAACTTGAAAAACAACTCTTTTGGATTCTGAGAACAGTCCCGGAGGGCTTTTCTAGGTGGCTAGCATTCTGAAGACAGGTGCCTATCCATGCTGCCATTAGACCATCCGGGTCTCAATCACATCAATGGATAAGAAATAAGAATAAGTGCGTATATTACTAAATGCATAAATGAATGAATACCTCTGGAATGAACATGTATACAAATTAGTTCCTGGATTTCACATGAAGATACAGCAGAGTTCACTTGTCTTTTCTAAATGTAATTAAAGTATACAGCTCATTTATAAACACTACTACACAAGCCAAGTATGAACTCAAGACTTATGATGTCAAGACTAGAATAAATCTTTTATGATCAAGAATCCTGTCACTCAACAAATCAACTATTTTTTTATTCTCCTATTGATTTCCTGATCACATATTAGATAGCTAATTTTATACCAAAGAGAAATCAGAGTTTTTGCTACATAATGAGAAGAATTTAGGCACAAGTTTAAGATTCTGCATGTACATTAGGCTTCATAATTTTTATAGGCCAAAGTGATTTTCCTTCCTAAGAACTCATGACACTTTATGAATATTATACTGACTAAGAATGTAGTCATATACTACTCTGAGATATGTTTGGTGTTATTATTTAGCCAACATTCTATCAAATTTTATACAAGTGTCATTTACCTAGCTAGTAAAGAGTTTCTTCCTACTAGGGAATAGGAATTACCTTCCTTTATATAATCCCACTCTGCCTGAAGGGTGAAGTAGCTAGATACACAAACATTTGTTGAACAAATGGTGAAGGAACATAGTCACTGTAAGCAAAAAAAAAAAAATGAAAAAAATTGTAAAATGCCTAATATTTTTAATATAATTACAATAGTTTGTTTCATAATCTTTACTTCGTGACATAAAGACCATTCCTGGCCTTTAAAAATGTACATTATTAAGGATAATCAGAATGTTTTCATCAATATCATATCCATTAAATAGTAGTTAAAATATAAAAGTCATTAGAAAAATAAAATAGAAGTGGAGAGATTATCATTATTCTCCTTAGTTTTCACTTTTGATTTAAAAACACACATGAGATGAAAACTGTGTTCTTAACTTTGACCCAGTCATGATGTTGACGCAACATGAACTATGCCCCTAAATGCCAACCTGTAAGTGGAGGTTATTGCTTCTTTCCACAAAGGCATAAATTCAATTCACCACATGTACCAGGCATTTAGGAAACAAAGATATTAAAGAGATACAATTCCTGTCTTCAAGAAACTTGGAGGATAGTAGGAACATTTTTACACTTTTTTAATGCTCAAAGGCAAAACAGCTTTTTGTATATTTGTTATTGTTGTTGCCTGAGGAGACATCACAAAAAATTTGACCCCTGCATCATGTGGGAAAATGAAGCTTTGAAAAATCAATCTGAGCGTGTCTTTATCCTCAGAGTTTCCCTCATTTTGACAACTATTCTTCCTTAGAAGTAAAAAATGGTTAGACCACTAAATATAAACCAACAATAGTCTCCTTTCTGCTGATTTTTTTTCCTTTCTCATCTCCTTAGTATCTTTTGCATTTTCCTCTCATTCTTGATCCAAGACTGCGTATGTAACCCTCTCTTATCTATGTATTTATCTCTCTGTACATTCGTTCAGTGATTGTATGTACAATAGGAGCTGCTACTTCTTTCGTTACTTCCTAAACGTACATGTATAAACCAAACCGCCTACCAGTGAGTAGGCTAGTCTTAAGATATAACTGAGGCTTGGCACAGTGGCTCACATTGTAATCCCAGCACTTTGGAAGGCTAAAGTGAAAGGATCTCTTGGATCCAGGAGTTTGAGACCAGCCTGGGCAATATAGTAAGACTCTGTCTCTACGAAAGGTTAAATATACATAAAACTGAATATATCTACATTTTCCTCAAAATTAGTATCTTTCTTTTTTTGTTCTCTACTGCAAAGGGATCATCGTCTCACTTCTAGCAATATAAACATACTCCTAGCAATATCAACATACACACACACATGCACACACAATGTTGTATGTAATTCACACTTCTACATCCCTGACTCTGGTAAGTGCTTTACTCTATGGCAATGCTCTTATGAGAAAAATATCTTTTTGCCGAGCTAGACCTGAGCAGCAACCACCTCCATTGCCCCTGATCCCTGCCCCAGATATTCCACATGGCTTTCAGAAATATTCTCTGTAGCAAACAGCAGAAGAGCTACCTATTAGATTCTTTGCAGCATATCAGGCCCCAAGGAATTTCCAACCTCTCTAAGAAACTTCCTCTCTACTCAAATAATTCATAGTAAAATCTAGGGAAATGTCATTAGAGTCACATAGACTCAGGTTTTAATTCTGACCCTGTTACTTGCTGTCTCATCCTGGTCATCTTCAGTTTAGTTAAATAATCATGTTAAAAATATTTATCTCAGAGGTATATAGAAGAACATACATAAGGTGTATAGCCATAGTGACCAATATCCCTTCTATCTTAAGGTCAATTCAGAGGATCATATAAAGCTGACAAGTCAAGGAACCACCTGATTATGTCAAATAAGGAGCATGGTGCCAGGGCATTAATACAAATCTTCACGTGATCACTTTCTCTTAGGTTATGTGGTATGTAAGAGGTGTGGTTCCTCGTCTTCAAAACTGATGTACGTAGGCCCTCTTTACCACTGGCCTGAAGAACTATCTATTGCTATAATGAAGAGCCTTAGGATCTGTTCTGAATACTTCAGATGCTTGGTAAATGACTGAATCAATAAATTAGCCAATGGAACTGTTCTGGATATTTTAGAGACTGTGTAAATATTTAGACAAATGGACTAGTTAAAATATTCTTAGGCCAGGTGCAGTGGCTCACACCTTAATTCCAGCCCTTTGGGGAGCTGAGGCAAGAAGATTGCTTTGATCCAGGAGTTCAAAACCAGCCTGGGCAATGTAATGAGACCTAGTCTCTACAGATAATTTTTTTTTTTATTTATTCACGCATGGTGGCAAACGTCTGAGGTCCCAGCTACTCAGAGGGCTGAAATGGGGGAATTGCTTGAATCCAGGCAGTTGAGGCTGCAGTGAGCTATGATCATGCCCCTACACTTCAGCCTGGGCAATATAGTGAGACTCTGTCTCAAATAATAATAATACTAATAATTAATTAATTAATTAATTAAAATAAGTTAAATAAATAAAATATTCTTTATTCTATGTGACTTTTATATAGAATGTTATTTTTTACCATCTTCTGAAGACTAGGAATAGGTTTTGGTTACCAACCTGGAAAGACTATCATTCTTACACTTTGTTAGGAAATATTTCTCAGTAAATGCATTATGTTCTATTTAAAAATAAATCAGGCTTGAAAATGGCCCAAACAAGATAAAACATCGAATATAAACTTGAAATGAAAACTAAGTAATCCAATAACACAGGAAAAGTTATACTCTTTAGAGGACCATGCTTTCAGGGAAATAAAAAATGGATTTTGGAAATAATACTTCAAGTGTACAAATCAGCAAATGCTTATAATATTCCCTAAATTTCACCTCAAACTGTATTATATCTGAGGCCCCATGCCACTTTCAAATGTTTTTGTTTTCATTCTTGGTAGGTACTCAATGAATTTGAGATTCATTCTCTTCTTTTCTGTTTACTTCTTCATTATAAATATTATGTTGAATTTTGCACTACTCAGTTAAGATCTTATACAGAGAATAAGATCTGAGATAAGTAGAAAATGAGCCTTACTGGATATATATGAGGCTCTGGACAGGTTTATATAATTCTGTGAACTTCCGAACAAAGACATCCCCAGCTATGCCCAGATAAGAAGTGTTCTTTACAGATCTCATAACTACTTAGTCAAATTATGTTCATAAAATGGCAAAGTTCGTATAACTTCTTGAAACTAGTTCTGATTTAAAATATCTAACTCTATAGAATTGTAACAATTCTGTTAGTTAACTGAATTAAGACCTTTCTGTTTTGACTTTGTTTGTGACTGAGAGGTGATATCAGTCTTAATATAGAAAGTATGCAAACACTGCTATCACAGGTATTTTAGAAGCAGCAAAAGTAACTTGTGGAAGAAATTATATTCACAGTGCATTATGGTTATTTAAAAAATTAACATCTTACTGAAAAATATAGAGGCAATAATCACTTCTATGAGCTTTTTTAGAGTTATTATATTTTATTAATTCAATGATATTGTGGATGTGTCTGCAAAATTAAACATAGATCTGAAATGATTTATCAGAATAAATATTAACTGAAGAACGTTTTCTTTAATTACTCACACATTTCATTTTGCTTTATTTAAGTTGAATTATTCAGAAAATTATAGTTCTCTAAGTTCATGCATAACAGGAAACACCAGAATGGAGCAATTGATTGAATTGTTCTCTGGAGCATAGTACCTAAACATTACTCACCACATTGATTATCACTGTTGCATGTGTGTAACTAAAGATACTAACACTTTATGGAACTTAATTTTTAATTATTAATCACTTCCTATCTGCCTAAAAGCAATATGATTAAATAAAATCTTTCTAGATAAGACAATTGGAAGAACTATATGGAATATAATGCTTGAATTTATAAAAAGGTTTCAAAAATTATATGTTTCAGGAACTACGTTTTGTTTTTACAAAAGACTATGATAATCTGGTACCAATTTGTTAGGAAGTCAGTCTGCAAAAACTTACATCACCATTTTATCATTTTGAGAGTTGATATACTTAATTTTGAAGATGAGTTATTTGTTTGGTTTTTGATGAGATAGAATAATACATTTAAAGAATGTATTCTTTACACCAAAGGGATGATGTGAGGGCGATAAGGAAGGAGGGGCTCAAACCCTTTATCTTAATTTTTATATATGAATGGCAAGCATTCCCTCCAAAATGCTAGCATATATACATGTGTTTCTATATAATTTAGTTCTTACCAGAAGCGTATTCTTAAAAAACTCCTTTCATTCAATCACTCAAAAATAGGTTTAATGATACTATAGGTGAGGTACTCTTCTCAGCACTGGAGTTAGTCCCTGCTCTCATGGAACTTATTCTGGTAAGCAAGAGGGATATCCAAAAAATAACTGCATATATTAATCAAAATGTCAGTGACTGCTTAAAGAAGGACGAGGAGATAGAGTGATCAAGGCTATTTTGGGTAGGCTAATTAAACAGGCCACTCTAAGAGAATGACAGGTAAGAGACCTGAGCAAATAGGAAGAAGAGGCCTTTGTAGTGAGCACAGCAGGTACAAGGATGACACAGCAACAACCTCTGTGTCTTCTGGAAACTTCAGGTAGGCCAATGTCGTTGGAGAGCAAGGAGGTGTGTAAGCAGTTGGAGCTGACATAGGAAGGTAACAAATAGTCTACTGTGTGCTTACTAGTAGTGGGTATGAAGTGCCAGGCATGCCATTTGATGCCCAGGATAATAAGAATTGCATGTACTAAGGTTTTATGATGTACTGGGAAATGTACTAAAAATTCTATACTTATCTCATTTAACACTCAGTACCACCTATCTTAGTTAGCTCAGGTTACTATAACAAAATACCATAGACTGAGTGACTTAAACAATAGAATTTTATTTCTCTTGGTTCTTGACACTTTAAGGGCAAAATCAGGGTGCTAGCAAAATTGAGTTCTGATGAGGGCCCTCTTCCTTCCCAGCTTGCTGATGGTTGCCCTCTCGCTCTGTCCTCCCAAGGCCTTTTCTCTGTATGTGGAGTAGGGGAGAGAAGCAGAGGGAGAGGGAGAGAGAGACAGAGAGAGAGAGAGAGAGAGGGTCTCTTCTTCTTTTAAAGCAATTAATCTCATCATGAGAGCCCCACTGTATCACCTATTCTAATCTTAATTACCTCCCAAAGGCCCCATCTCCAAATACCATCACACTGGGGTTTAGGGCTTTAACATATAAATTTGGGAAGGACAGAAACATTCAGTCCATTACACCAACCTTGTGTGATATATATTCTTTTTACTTATTTTGCAAAACAAAGGAAAAAACAGTGGAATCAGAGATATGAAATAACTTGCCCACGAAGAAGGCAGATTAAGGTCTGAGTTCCAGGAGGCTCAAATCAGTGTAATTAGTCTTGGTGCCATTCTGCTTCTGGCAAGGAATAGCACAGACACATGCCTACCATCCTGAAACAAGAAGTTTGGTTGCATATATTAGAACAGCCTGGCATCGAAAATAGAAAGCTAAAGTTGAGAACGCCTGACATGATTGTTATTCTCTAAGTGAACTTTAGCAATCACTTAACCTTTTTAAATTTATATAATCATTCATTTCCTCACAATTTATTCTAAATCTATCTAATATAGACCAGGCCATGTGCTCAAGAAACAAAATTAACAATAAAGAGTGCCTTCAATAATCTCTCATTCAAGTGGAAAAGCAAACATATGCACTCTTCATAAAAGTGTTCATATTTTGACTATCTAATAGTGAAGAGAATAGGCTTTAAAATAGAACTGGCTGGTGTGGAATCATGGCTCAAGCAGTTACCAATTGCATACTTTAGTCTTTAAATTCATTAAAAAGATACTCATTTGGAAAGTGGTGGCAATAAATGTGCCCAAACCTTGAGCTTGGGTTAGGAGTAGTCTATCAATCGCATACTGTGGTGCTGGACACATACTAATATTATAACAATCATTTGTTATTGTAAATATTACCACTGTAACCACTAGATATGGTATAATACCAATACTGAATATGATAACTTTTATTCTTTAGTAATATTTATTTATATTATTTATTATAAAATTGTAAAGTTATTTTGAACTTGTTGAATACAGTTTGGCAGAGGCATCCAGTAGTACCCTAACACATGATCTCCCTCCTTCCACAGCAAAAGATTTGTAATTGAGTGGTCAGGCATTGCGGCTCAGGCCTGTAATTCCAGAACTTTGGGAGGCCAAGGTGGGCAGATCACGAGGTCAGTAGTTCAAGACCATCTTGGCCAACATGGTGAAACCCTGTCTCTACTAAAATGCAAAAAAACTAGCCAGGCATGGTGCTGCAGACCTGTAGTCCTAGCTACTCAGGAGGCTGAGGCAGGGGAATCTCTTGAACCCATGAGGCAGAGGTTGGAGTGAGCCAAGATTGTGCCACTGTACTCCAGCCTGGTGACAGAGCAAGACTCCATCTCAAAAAAAATAAAAGAAAGAAAAGAAAAGAAAGGAAAAGAAAAAGGATTTGTAATTGTGCACTTTGGAAGTGAAGTTCATATTCCCAGCCATGCTTGCAGCTCAGCGAAGCCATGAAACTAAGTTTGCACCAGTGGAATGGCATCAAAAATGATGTTTGCTACTTAGGTGCCTGGGCTTTCAGACATCGTGCATGAAAGCTTCCATGCTCACTCCTTCCTGCAAGCTGGAGTACAGGTGTGCCTGTGATTAGGCCTCAGCCTAACAGAACAAGATAAGGCCCTAGAACAAAAGCCATAAAACTACCAAATTGTCTGTTTTGTAAATAGTTTTATGGGACAAACAACAAAGCTGGAGACATCACACTAACTAATTTTAAAATCTACTACAAAGCTCTAGTAATCAAAATAACATGTACTGGCATAAAAATAAGCACATAGACCAATCTGAAAGAATAAAGAGCCCAGAAATAAATGCAGACACTTAGGATCAATTGACTTTCATTACAGATTCCAAGAACACAAAATGGGAAAAGGGCAGGCAGTCTTTTCAACAAATGGTGCTGAGGAAAACTGAATGGCCACATGCAGAAGAATGAAATTTAACCCTCATCTCATACCATTTACAAAAATCAACTCAACATGGATTAAAGATTTAAATCTAACACCTGAAACTATAAAACTACCAGAAGAAAACACATGGGAAAAGCTCCGTGGCATTTATCTGGGCAATAATTTTTTTGGATATGGCTATAAAAGCACAGGTAACAAAAGCAAAAATACACAAATGAAATTATATCAGACTAAAAAGCTCTGCACAGCCAAGGACACAATCAACAGAGTAAAGAGACAACTTGCAGAATGGGAGAAAATATTTGCAAGCTATAATCTGTAAAGGGTTAATAACCAAAATATGTAAGGAACTCAAACAACCCAATAGCAAAGAAACAAAAAACAAAACAAAACAAAAACAAGTAACCCCCAAATGAACAAAGGGTCAGAATAAACATTTCTCAAAAAAAAAAGACATACACAGGGCCAATGGGGCATATGAAAAAATGTTCAGTATCACCAATTGTCTTAGTCTGTTTTGTGTTGCTATAATGAAATACCACAGACTAGGTAATTTATAAGGAAAATAAATGTATTTCTCACAATTTTGGAGGCTGGAAAGTCTAATAAGATGCTGGCACCTGGTGAAGGCCCTTTGCTGCATTATCCCATGGTGGAAGATGGAAAGACAAGAAAGCACACAAGACACACAGCAAGAGAGCTCTGAACTCCCCTTTCTAACAAACCCACTCTGGAGCTAATGACTCACTCCTATGATAGTAACATTAATTAATTTATGAGGACAGAGCCCTCAGGATTTAATTAGCTCGAAAAGTTTCATTTGTCAACACTTGTTGCATTTTGGATTAAGTTTCCAACACATGGACTTTGGGGGACACACTCAAACTGTTGCACTAATCATCAGGGAAATGCATATTAAAACCACAATGAGATATCCCCTTACACTTGTCAGTCGGCTATTATCAATATCAAGATGAAAGACCATTAGTGTTAAAGACAATATGGAGAAAAGGGAACCCTTGTACACAGTTGGTGGGAATGTAAATTAGTATAACCATTATGTAAAACAGTATGGAGTTTCCTCAAAAAAATTAAAAATAGAACTACCATATGATCTAGCAATCTGACTACAGTGTTTATATTCAAAGAATATGAAATCAGTATGTTGCAGGACTTACGAATACTTATGGCTATTAATGTTTGAATTTTGTTTCATTATTTTTCTGATTGGAACTGGATCAAATATACAAAATCCCTCTAAAACATGCCCATATTCATTGCAGCACTATTCATAATAGGCAAGACATGTAATCAACCTAAGTGTCCATCAATCAATGAATAAAGAAAATGTTGAATATATACACAGTAGAATACTATTCAGCCTTAAAAATGAAAATTTTATCATTTGCAACAACATGGATGAACCTGAAGGATGTTGTGTTAAGTGAAATCACCTAGGCACAGAAAGACACCAGTCACAGATCACACTTTTATGTGGACTCTAACAATGTCAAACTCATAGACACAGACAGCAAAATGCTGATTATCAGAGACTAAAGTGGTGAGGAGTGAAAGATTGGGGAAATATTTGTCAAAGGACACAAAATTTTAGTTATACAGGAAGAACTCATGTACATCAGGGGAAGTATAGTTTGTAACAATATATTGTACTCTTAAAAATTGCTGAGAATAGATTTTAAGTTGATTTTAACTATTCTTCATTTCTCAAACCAGTATCATGGAGTTTACAACAAAAAATATAACTGAGATAATGCATATATGAAGTAGCTTGACCTAACCCTTCTACAAGGTATCCATATATCAAAACATCATGTTGTACACCATAAATTTATATATTTTTGTTAATTAAAAACCAAATTTACAAAAGTTTTACAGGAAGATAGCTATAACCATTTGTTTATGTGTTGTTTATAGCTTCTTTCATTCTATAATTGAGGAGTAGAGTACCTGCAACAAAAACCATATGGCCCCCAAATTCTACAATATTTATCATCTGGCTCTTTACAAAACAATTGCGAACAGCTGCCCTAGGAGATAGCAAAGCAGAAAGATAGAAGCAGTCTGAATCCCCAGATAACCTATGAAACACAAATACCATTCAACCTAGACCAGAGACTTTGGTGTTGTTATATGAGAAAGAAACTTCTATTTTATTTGAACAACTTTCTGGGGGCCTTTAGTTGTAGCAACACAATCTTCATTCTAACTGCTATGCAAAATCTCAGTTTTTGTGAAATTATGCTATTTGATTTTCTTTTTAATGGGGTTTGAGGAATTTTCTTCATAATTTACAAAGTCTCGTGTTTTAGGGAGTTAAATCTATGTTTGTAATACTCATGGAAAATAATGTCAATAGGTTGCTTGATTTGTATAATTCCGATATAGTCCTGTGTTTATTTTTTAAATGTTTATCTTTCATCAAATCTATCATTACTTCCTTGTATAATTTCTTACTTTGCTTTTATATTTAGAAAGTTTTCCTTATCTCATGATCAGATAGCTTATTGTCCTTTTTGGTGTTTTTAAAAAATTTTCTGAGTATTTCATTTATAATTTTTCATTCCCAATGAATATTCATAACTGTATCCAGCAGTACTTATCAAACAGTTTCCTCCTTACAATAACTTATAAACATGTATTATATTTAAGTCATATAATTTTATATTAGAAATGTATAAATATTAGGTTTTGTTTCAGAGCTTTTACATTGTTTCATTGCTCTATTCTTCATAGAGCTTTAATAATTATAGTTTTAGAGTTTAATTAATATCCAGTATGACAAGTCACCCTTACTTATTTATACTCACAATTTCTAACTTTTGAGGAGTATGGAGAAGGGAATGACTTTTAAAATTTTATTTCATCAAATGATAAACCTAAAATGAATTACAACTTTATTTATTATAGCTACAATAAAAGATTGACATAGAAGGATGTATACAATATAGATAGGTGAAAAAAAATCAGATGACATATATACCATATGTTCTTACTTTTCATAAGTAAACCAGCAAATATGAAAAGCACATTCCTGTAATCCCCACCACTCTGGCGACTAAGGTGGAAAGATCACTTGACCCAAGGAGTTCAAAACCAGCATGGGCAACATAGTGAGACTCTTATCTCTAAAGAAAAACAAAGTAAAAAACAAATACTTTAATTTTATAGAATTCTTCATTATGAAGCTAAAATAAATAATTTTTGACTACTAATGTAAAACTTGTTTTACTTTTAATATATATTGTCATATAATTATTGCAATAATTCAGAAGTTATTAATACTATTGCTATTTTCATTTTATAGACTGGAAAACTGGATAATACACTTAAGAGATCTGATTAAAATAATTAATTGCCTTTGTTCATTCAGGCTGGTATAACAAAATAGCATCAGTTAGGTAACTTACAAATAATAGGAATTTCTTACAGTTCTGGAGGCTGGGAAGTCCAAGATCAAAGCACCAACAGATTTGGTGTCTGGTAAAAGCCCAATCTAGATTCATAATGGTACCTTCTCCTGTTGTCCTCACATGAAAGAAGAGACTAGCTAGATTTCTAGGGCCTCTGTTATAAAGAAACTAATCCATTCATGAGGGCAGAGCCCTCAGGACTTAATCACCTCCTAAAGGCCCCACCATCCTAATACTATCACCTCAAGAGTTAAGATTTCAGCACACGAGTTTTGAGGGAGATGTAAACATTCAGATAATGAAGGCATTATGCAGCAGAGCCAGAGACTGAGCATTCCCGTGCTCTGGTGCTCTGTCATGCTTTCTAGTCACGGTCATCTGACCATTATTTGTTTTATAGTTGCTCTGGCAAACTCACAGAATGTAGGCATTTGATTTTATTTTTATCCCAGAACACCTTAAAAACCAGGTTTTTATGTTGTCATGATCAAATGTCTATATTCAAACTCAATATAAAACAGTGACCTCCCATCCCCTATAGGCTTTAGGAAATATTTAGGGTATTAATTTTTGAATTTTTTTTTCTGATTGGTTTTGGATCGAATGTATAATTATAATTTTAAGTCTTCCCATCTAGGAATGTCTTCCTATTTATTCACATATTTTATGTTTTTAAATTTATTTTTAATTGAGACAGGGTCTCTGTTGCCCAAGCTGGAGAACAGCGACACAACCACGACTCACTGCAGCCTTGACTTCCTGGGCTGAAGTGATCCTCCCACCTTGGCTTTCCAATGTGCTGAGATTATAGGCATAAGCCACTGCGCTGGGCCATTCACATGTTTTTAAATGTATTTCAAATATCTTATTTTTTAAGTCTTGCCCATTTATAATTGTGATAATTTTACCATAAAACATATATATGCAAAATAATATTTGTGTTGAGTTAAGCAATGAAACAAATATTCATATACCCAATACCCAGGTTATAAAGCAGAGCATGAACAGTAATTTTCAAGTGCCCTGGGTATCTTAACTTGATTGAATCTCCACTCCCTGGGGCAATTTCTGTCCTGTGATAATAACTTCTTGCATTTCTTTGAGTTTTACCACATATCTATGAATTAGTAACCATTTACTATTTCGTTGTTTCTCTTTTGAATCCTTATATAAATGAAATATTACTGTAATACATTCTTGTCTGACTTGATTTTTTTCCTGGACATTGTGTTTATGAGATTCATCTATGTTAATGGACACAAGAATGCTTTATCTATTTTCTGTACTTTATAGTAAATCATCACATGAACATAGCACAATGCATTTATCCATTCTACTATCAATGGACATTTGGGATGTTTCCAGTTTTTCCTTTTACAAACAGTGCTGCTATAAATATTCTGGTGTATGTTTCCAGGTGCAAAAATCAATATGTGGTTCGTGGACCCAAGCCAGTTCCCTGATTGTTTGCTACAAGTTTGTGATGGAATAAGTACAGAAATGAAGAGCAAGCATTTAGAAACTTTAACAGTAATCTGGCTTTGCTATAATATCCAAGCACAGAATCAGTGAACTCATATCATTTAATAGGACCTTGCTAGTTTGATAATGTTGAACTCATAGTATGACAAAAAACAGTTATCAAGATCTGCTGTACATTATGCCTACAGTTAGTGATATTTTCTTGTACACTTAAAAATTTGTTATAAAGCCCAGGTACGGTGGTTCATGTCTGTAATCCCAGCACTTTTAGTGGCTAAAGCGGGTGGATTACTCGAGGCCAGGAGTTCGAGACCAGCTTGGCCAACATGGTGAAACCCTATCTCTAATAAAAATATAAAAATTAGGCGGGTGTGGTGGGATGCACCTGCAATCCTAGCTACTCAGGAAGCTAAAGAATGAGAATTACTTGAGCCCGGGAAACAGAGGTTGCAGTGAGCAGAGATCATGCCACAGCACTCCAGCCTGGGTGACATTGCAAGACTCCGTCTCAGGAAAAAAAAAAACAAAAACAAAAACAAAAAAACAAAAAAACAAGACAGGTTCTAATCCTGGCTTTAAAACAATAAAAAATAAAAATTTGTTACAGGGTAGCTCTCATGTTAAATATTCTTAGGAAAATAAAATAAAAACTTTAAAAAACACACATACAAGTCATGCACAATGGAACCATGAAATATTTTAAAAATTAGATTGGCAACAGCAATCTAAAAGTGTATAAACCAGCACTATAGCAAAACCTTATCTCTACAAAAAAATTTAAAATTTAGCTGGGCATGGTGGTGCCTGCCTGTAATCCCAGCTACTCAGGAGGTAAAGATGGAAGGATAACTTGAGCCCAAGAGGTTGAGGCTGCAGTGAGCCATGATCACATTATTGCACTCCAGCCTGGGCAATATAGCAAGATCCTGTCTCAAAAATGAAGAAGAAGAAGGAGGAGAAGGAGGAGGAGGAGGAGGAGGAGGAGGAAGAAGGGAAGAGAAGGAGGAGGAGGAGGAGAGGAAAATTAATTAACTAAAGTATAAAAATAGGATGAAATGAGGACATATATTTTTATAAATATATCTACAGTCTTTTAAAGTTAAGCCTACTTTTAAAGTTTACAGTATAATATTAATAGTTAAATTAGGGCTGTAAAATTTGTGTATTCATTTTTAATGTTTACTTTATTGATGGCAGTGTAAGTTTCACTTTTTTTTCTTTAATTTTTATCAGGACAAGATATTACTTTTCAGAATATAATAGTAGCACTAAACAAAATAATGAAAAATAAACAATTTCAAAGAAATAAAACATTATCTTCCACATGTGTGATTTAGTTTTTTAACCATAATTGTTGGCAATCTGTGAAACTATACATATTCCTATTTAAACATAAACACTTCATATATGTTTTTTAAAAACACTTAGTGTTGTTAAAGCTAAAAATCCGTAAACATTGCTGAGGCATTAGTGAAAGACTGCATCAAGAGAGTGTTAGAAATGATAGCTGCAACCACTGCAAAGAAGGTAGCTCAAGTCCCACTTTTCAATGACAGCATACTTTAAAATACTACAAAAAATGAAGAAAAATGTGGACCCACTCACAGAATGAATACGGCTAGGAATTGATGAATGCAAAAATATCACTAACTTGGCAACTATTTTAATCTCTGTGTAAACTGTATAGACTAGTGATATAGAGAAATATTTTCTCAACTTCACTGATGACTAGAATCAACCAGCTATGGATGTGTAAAACTGAAAAGGATCACACTGACATAACAGTTGGGAGTTTAAACTTTATTAAGATAATGTTCTGATGGCACAGTGGCAATGGCAAGGCAATATTCTGGAATAGTTATACAGATTAAGAAGTGTTTACCTTCAATGCTGTGTGTGGAAACTGGAAAGAAAAAAGAATTTAAAGAAGCTTTCATGAGAATAGAAATCAATATTCTGATTGCTTCACCAAGAAAGACTCGGAAAAAAGTCTTAGTAATGTAGTAAAAAGTGATTTCTCTAAAGAACAGTTTTAAGTTAGAAATTGCTATATATTACAATTATAACATGTAAGCTTATTGTATTTTTTAAAACTCCTTATTTCATGTGGAACTATCATGTTTAATAAAGGAAAATGTTCAGTCCAGAATATTTGAAGTTTTTGACATAATTCCATATATGTGAACTCTTAATGTCTCTGCAATTTATTAAACCATTTTGATCCCAAGTAGATATGATTGAGACTGCCAGACTTACTTCATTGTCTTTCTCTTTAGTATATTTATTGCTCTTCATCAGTTAAGTAACTACAAATTAAAACAGGTTATGGATGGAGATTTGAAAATTAATTTTTAAAATAGTAAATGATTATGGCATCCACCTGTAATCCCAGGCTCCATGGGTTAATTCTGTATAAAAATTAAAAATAATGATATTTTCATTTACTCTTTGGATGCTCTAATCCCATTGCTATGAATTAATCTCGAAGATATACCTTTGACCATGATAAATATATGCACAATGTTATTCATTATAGGATTGTTTGTAATTGCAAATATTGAAACTGCCTAAGTATCTAAGCCTAGGATGCTGGTTAAATATACAATGAATACATACGCACAATGCAGTACTATGCAACTACAAAGAAATAATGAGGAAGAGCTCTATAAATTGATTTGGAGTAACTTTCAAGAGATATAATCAAGTGGAGAAAAAAAATCAAAGTGAGGGAAAAAGAAAAGCATATATATTTACCCTACTCGTGAAAGAAAAACAAAAGCTATTATACATATAACTTCTAATCTTTATGAAAAATAATCCCAGTGAAATTGGTTACATATGGTTAGTGTATAAAATGGAAGAGATACAAGAGAGTATGAGTCCCATTGTAATTCTTATATATATATAGTTTTTACTTTTGAAAGCATAATATACATATTCAAAAATTTCATTAAATAAGAATGGAAGTAGAAAAAAATGTAAAACAGAAAGAAAACAAGGTAAAGTGTGTAAAGATAAATTGTATTCCAAGTGAATATCATAACTGAAAAGGAAGAAAGGAAGGGAGGGAGGAATGGAGAAAGAGAAAGCAGGAGGAAGATTGAGAAGGAAGAAAGGAGTTAATCCAAGTTTCCTGTGAACTCATTATTTGTCTGTATTCCCTCAGTCTGCAGCAGGGTTGGAACTTGGGGACAGGGGACAAAGTTTGAACATATCCTAAACTTGTTTTAGGTTTTACAGTGGTACAGTGGAAGTAATTCTGAAACAGTTTTAGATATTAATATAGGACTAAGCAAATGAATAAGTGTTTTGTAGTTGTTGGGAGCCAGAGCTCTGGCTGCATATGTAAGAAGAGACAAATAGA
Organism: Cacajao melanocephalus; assembly: GCA_963573385.1. NCBI lineage: Eukaryota > Metazoa > Chordata > Mammalia > Primates > Pitheciidae > Cacajao > Cacajao melanocephalus. The sequence continues at coordinate 48,107 of CAUYLG010039622.1, forward strand.
AAATGAGGAAAAGCAAGAAAGATCCTGTGGTGATGGATTAGAATTGACGGTATGAGAAGGAACTCACGATTTCTTAAATATGCACATGTTTATGTATATGCGTCATTACATGTACATACCTGTCAACATGCTTTTGTGAAATTGATTCAGTGTAACAAAATATGGGAACAGTTTCAATATACAGTATTCCTTGTAGTGTTGTCATCAATCCAATCCAGTTCAGATACATCGAACAAGCAAGAAACAAGCTCATTTGTCACATTAAAAACTCTATTAATACATACAATGAATATTCAAAGTGCTCCTATAGTCATAAAATGTATGAAATGCCTATTTCACTCATGGCATTTTATTTAGAAATAATTATGGAATGATAAAAGGTGACAAGTGTAATAGTGATTTTTTATATTAATTGCTAATAATCACACTTTCAATAAACAACCTGAAAAGTTTTTCTAATTATATTTTGTCAGTGTTACATTATATTATTTCATTAAAATATAATTATGTCTACTGAATCAAATAATAAAAATGTGCTTATATTTTTTATGTCTATGTTTTTAAATTTATTGTTTTCCAAAAATGTATTAACCTTTCTTTTTTTCTAATAGTTTATTTGTGTCATCTGTTATAAAAGACTGTGAATTTTTAAAAACATTCTCTCTTTGTCCTGGATAGTTTAAGATCCCTTGCCCTGACATATATTATAGCTTAACTTTGCTATTGATTCCAAATAGATTTCTAAAGGGATTGTAAAAGATTCACTTTGCCTACAGTGTATGCCAGTTCCTGTTGCTCACTAATGCTGATAGTGTTACGCATTTAGTACGTGAAAATGTGATGAGCATGACACAAGAATTGCAGTTCAAACTTGCTTTTTCTAATTATAGATAAGAGATAATATGTTTACAAATATTTCTATGAAATGCCTGTGCCTTATTCCCACTATTCTATTGGTTTTCTTTTTTTAGTTGACTGACTCCAACTTTTTATATTCAAAACTTTGTGGGTCGTGGGCAATGCAAATATTTCCTCCCAGCTTTTGGAATACCGTTGCAGTCTATTATAGTGTCTAACCACCAACAAAGTGGGTTTTTTTGTTATTATTATTATTATTTTTTACAAACAGTGTTTTCCTATTGCTCACCCCAGGCTGAAATGCAGTGGCACAATCATAGCTCACTGAAGCTTTGAAATCCTGGGTTTAAGCGATCCTCCAGCCTCAGCCTCTGGAGTACCTGGTGCTACAGGCATGCACCACCATGACCAGCTAACTTTTATATTTTGTGTGGAAACAGGGGTCTCACTATGTTTCACAGGCTGGATGCAAATTCCTGGCCTCAAGTGATCCTCCCATCTCGGCTTAGCAAAGTGCTGAGATTACAGGTGTGACCCACTGTGCCTGGCCAAAGTTCTCATTTTAAACTTTAAATATGTTTCGATGTCTCTTTACAGCTTTGCTTTTTTTTAAAAAAAAAGTAATTCTTTCTTGAAAAGCAATCAGAAGGATATTCTCTTATGTCCCTTTCAAATCTAACTTACTAAACCAATTGGAATTGAATTTTAAGTATGAGGTGGGATCCAGTTTCACCTTTTCTATATTAACCAGTTTTCCCAATACCTTTTCTTCAGGCAACTACCCTTTCCCCACTGATCTGTAATGCTGGCTCAGAGAATGAGTTTCCACACAAAAGTGGGTTGTTTATGGGCCAAGCATTCTGTTTCAGCAATATATTGCTAAGCTAACAATACATTGTAATAATTACAATAGATTTAAAGTAGATCTTGATATCTGATAGGGCGAGAGGTCTTTCCTTGTCCTACTTTTTCAAGAGCAAATCAGTAATTCTTGTCTATTTGATCTACCACATAAATGTTCAAATGAGCTAGTTAGTTTTCATGAAAAGTCCTGGTGAGGCAATAGGATTTGCATTAAATCATAAACCAATTTGAGTAAAGTTGTCGTTTTAATAACAGTGTCCTCCTGTTTATAACATAACACAAGCTTTCATTTATTTAGGTGTCTTCTAATGTTTTCCAATACAATTTTATTCTCTCCCATGTAAAAAACTCATTTTTCCCATTATTCTGAGGTACCTTATAATTTATGTTGCCATTATAACAGAATATTTCAAAGTTAAGACAGTAACAACAGACTATTTATAGAAATGCACATAAATGCTGTATTTGGATTTTATAGTAAAAAATTAATAAAAATTTATCTATAGCTTTTTTAGAAAATAGAAAGTCCTATCTTCAATATAACATTAAATTTTTTTTTGGTTGGGTGTGGTGGCTCACACCTGTAATTCCAGCACTTTGGGAGGCTAAGGCGGGTGGACCACTTGAGGTCACGAGTTCAAGACTAGCCTGGCCAATATGGGGAAACCCCATCTCTACTAAAGATACAAAAATTAGCTGGACATGGGGGCGCACATCTGTAATCCCAGCTTCTTAGGAGGCTGAGACAGGAGAATTGCTTGAACCTGGGAGGCGGAGGCTGCAGTAAGCCAAGATCGTGCCACCACACTCCAGCCGGGGTGGCAGAATGAGATTGTCTAAAAAAAAAAAAAAATCGTATTTTTCTTTTCAGTACCTAAAAACTTACTGCTTCTGCTCTTGCCATTGCCCTGGCTCCAGTTGGCAGTGCAATGTTGAATTGATGTGATGAGAATAGGCATCATTGATTTACTCTGGATTTTAATGTTTCACCATGAACGCGATATTTAGTAAAAACATTTGGTAGCTAACTGCATATTATTATAGTTAAGACAGTCTCTTGTATTTTTAGATTGTTAAGCTTTTTAACAAATACATGAATTGATGTTAATTTTATAGGTTGTTTTTCTGTATTTGTAAGATGACCATAATGGATTTTATTTTTAACCTACAAATTTGGTGAATACATTAGTAGATGATTTCTAATGCTTAGTAAAGTTTGCATTTCTATAATAAACCTGCCAGCATGTATTATCTTTTATAAACAAATTTGGTTTTGCTTTATTAATACATTTTATGGGATCTTTTCATCCGTGCTTGAGTCAGATGGGCCTACTATTTTTCCTTCTCGTATGGTGTGTTTGTTTGGTATCAAAATTACACTAGCCTCATGAAATAAGTTGTAGAGTGTTCCCAAATGTTCTAGTCTTTTAAAGATTTAAAATAAGACTGAAATTACAGGTTCCTTAACTGTTAGATAAATGCACATGTAAAATCATTTATTCAGATTTGTATGTTCTTTATGGAGAGATTTTTGACAATGGTTTCAAGCCCTTAATGATTATCAGACTATTAAATTTTTCCATTTCTTCAGGTTATTTTTGATGAATTTTATTTTTGTAGACATAATTGCTTTTTAAAAATTTTTAAGTGTACAGGTGTAAAGCTATTTATCGTGTTCCTGTATTATCATTGTAATCCCTGCTATATTATAATTATATCCCACTTTTCTTACCTGATTGTGTGTGTGTGTGTGTGTGTGTGCACGTGCACTCATTGGTCTTGTTGTTTGTGTTCTGGAATCATTTTGTTAAGAATTTTCAAATTTCTAGAGTTGTTTTTCACTCCCTATTCTTCATTCTCTATATATTATTGTTTCCCTGTTTATTAAATTTTTTTCATTATGACTGCTTTCCTTCTATTTCTTTGTGCTTATTTTGTTGTTACGTTTCTGACTTCTTTAGTTGGGTGTTTATGTCATCTATTTTTCACTGTGTTTTTCTATCTATTATAAGCTTCTTAAGGCCTTATCTCTCCTTTTGTTTCTACTTCAGTGGTATTCTAGATGGTTTGATATGTGGCATTTTCATGATCATTTATTTTTAAATGATTTCTAATTTCCATTATGATTTCTTCTTAGAAACATAAGTTATTTAAAAGTGTCTATTTTTTATTTTCAAACTAGAGGATTCTTATTTTTATAAATGAATACTATCTTAACTGTGCTAAAGTCAGAGAATATAGTCATGTGACATTAGTCTTTTAGAATTTATAAAATCTTCTATATACTTACTTTTTTTGGCTGGTCAATATTAGAAATGCTGATATAGCTGTGTTAAAGTTTTCAACTGTAATGATATATTAAAATGTATGCAAATTATTACCAAGCATTTATCTTGACATTATACTCACATGCATAAAGGTTTAAAATTGACTGTATCTTCAACTGGGCATGGTGTCCCATGCCTATAATCCCAGCACTTTGGGAGGCTGAGGTGGGAGAGTCACTGAAGCCCAGGAGTTTGAGACCAGCCTGTGCAACATAGTAGTGAGATCTTGTCTCTACTGCTACTATTACTAATGGTAATAATAAAACATTTAAAAATCAATCAATAAATAAAATTATATTTTCTTGTTGTGTTCAGTTGCCTGGAGATTTAATGGCCTAAAGCAACACTTAAAATTTATTATCTTAAAGCTTCTTTCCTTTTTATGTGTGTTCCAAGACAGGGTCTTGCTCTGTCGCCCAGGCTGTAGTGCAGTGGCCCCATCACGACTCACCACATCCTCACTCTTGGGCTCAAGTGATCCTTTGCCTCAGCCTCCTGAGGTGCTAGGAGTACAGGTGTGCACCACCGCGCACCACCATGCCCAGCTAAATTTTTTCTTTTTCTCTTTTGTAGAGATGTGGTCTTGCTATGTTGATCAGGCTGGTCTCTAATTCTTGGCCTCAAGCCATCCTCCTGCCTTAGCTTCCAAAAGTGCTCAGATTAGAGTCATGAGCCATCTGACCTGGTCTTCTTATAGCTTCTACAGGTCAGAAATTTCAGAGCAGTTTAGCTGTGTGGTTCTGTTTTGAGATCTCTCATAGGGTACACTCAAGGTGTCAGCAAGTGTACAGACATCTGAACACTTGACTGACGCAGGGGATCTTCTTTGGAAATGGCTCACTCAAATAGCTGGCAAATTGGTAGTGTGCATTAAGACTTCAATTGATTAAATATGTACCTCTCCACAGAGTTGTCTAAATGTTTACACAGAATTCCACCCCATAAAATGTTTCAAAAGAACAAGGTGAAACAAGTGTTTTATAATGAACCTCAGAAATCACACATTGTCATTTCTGGACTAACTTATTGGTTCAAAAGATCATACCTATTCATTCTTAGATGAGCCTTTAAAAAGCTATGAATACCAAGAGACAAGGATCACTGGGTGGTATCTTAGAAGCTAGCTACCATATAGAACAATATTTTTTGCTTTAGAATTTCCTTTTCCTGTTACTTAAAAAATAAATTCTGGCTGGGCATGATGGCTTACACCTGTAATTCCAGCACTTTTGGAATCAGAGGTGGGCGGATCACCTGAGATCAGAAGTTCCAGATCAGCCTGACCAAGATGGTATAACCTCATCTCTACTAAAAATACAAGAATTAGCCAAATGTGGTGGTGCATGCCTGTGATCCCAGCTACTCAGGAGTCTGAGGCACAAGAATCGCTTGAACCCAGGAGGTGGAGGTGGAAGTGGGCCAAGATCATGCCACTGCACTCCAGCCTGGGCAATAGAATGAGATTCCCCCTCAAAAAAAAAAAAAAAAAAAAAAAGGTATTTTTTTTCTTTTGGTATATTTTCTCCCACCTTTTTACTTTTAAAATTTTCTGTATTTTTATTTTTTGATACAGGGTTATTACCCAGATTGAAGTGCAGTGGTGCTGTCATGCTTTAACCTACAGCCTCTACCTCCTGAGCTCAAGCTATTCTCCCTTCTTAGCCTTCTGAGCAGCTGGGACTACAGGCACACCACAATTCCTGGCTAATTATTTTTCTTTTTATTTCTGAAGAGATGGGTTCCCCTATGTGGCCCAGGCTGGTCTGCAACTCCTTGGTTGCAGCTATACTCCCACTTTGGCCACTGTTGTAAGTGCTGGGATCACAGGTCTAAGCCACTGCACTCAGCATCTATATTCTTTAGTTTAGGTGTGTTCTTATAAACAACAGAAGTGGGATTTTGTTTGTAGTTTTTTGTTTATTTGTTTTCTGTTTGATAATCTCCTTTAGTTGAAAATTTAACTCAATTTATATTTATTGTGATCACTGATATGTTTAGATTTGTTTTTACCATATACTACTGTCTTCTATTTTCTATATTAACTTTTTTCTGTTTTCTAAAATCTTGATCAATGTTCAGTGATTTCACTATATCAAGCTGTTCTGTGATTATACCATAATATATAATTAACTTAAGATTTGTTTTGCTCTGTGAATGTGAAGATCCATGTCTTTCATCAATTCTAAAAGTATTTCAGCAATTATCACTTTAAACATCTCACTCATGTTTTTTCTCTTCTCTCTTTCTGGATCTCCAATTAGATGTATGTTGCACTTTCTCTTTCTGTCCTCCTTATCTCCTAAAGTCTCCTGCATTTTCCAGCCCAGTCTCCCTGCTCTACCTTCTATATAATTTCTTCAGATCAATCTTCTATTTCAAAAATTTCCTTTTTAGCTATGAGTTATGTCTACTCTGCTGTGTAACACATACAATAAATTTCAACCTTCCTTTGTTTTTTTTTTTCATATCTCAAAATGCTCTTTGGTTCTTTTTAAAATATATCTGTTTGTTTTTATAGTCTTCTGTCTTTTACTATATTTTTAATACTCTATATAATTTTGAACATTAAATATAATTAATTTACATTTGATAAATGAAATTTCTAACAGCAACAATCTTTTAAAATCTACTTCTGCAATTTGTTTTTACTGATTTGTCTCACTGAGATGTTCAATTCTGTCTGTATTTAGTGATTATCTTTTTAATGCAATCTCATGTCCTTTGAAATTTTATCTATGAGAATTATTTGGGGCCTTTATTTAAAGTGTTTTCTTTTCACAGGATTTTTGCTAGCTTCTGCAAAGTACTTGGGGATACTATCAACCAAATGTCTCTTAAAAGTAAAATTTTACCTTTAGAGGTTTCTAGGTTACATATGACTATGAATCTGGCTTACATAAATAAGAAGTTATGACTTTTCTTCTGAAGAAATTTTCCTTTTCCTCTACTACACCCAGAACCAAATATCTCCCTCAACAGCATTCTCTCTCTCTCTCCCCTCCTGACCCCCTCTTTTCTTTAATTTGCTTGTTTAATTCACAATAAGTATTCCTTTCAGAGATCCTGAATATATATTTGCAGTCAAATTTGCCAACTTTCGCCAGTCCAAACTAAATTTCTTTACAAAAAACGGTCTTTTAAATCCTAGGCTATATGCAATGAAGAACTGCCAAACATCTTCAGAGAAAATGTCTGTTTTAGTTACATTCATCTTGCTTACTTCTCTTGATTTGTGATTTCACGCTGTTCATAGACTCTGAGAATTCTCCTTACTTTCCACCAACTGAGCAATGGAATTAAATAATTTTTAAATATAAATATTTTAGCAAAAAACCTAAAGATTCCAGACAGAATACATACACACACACACACACACACACATACACACACACACACACGTATATATACATATTCAAATAACTGGCAAATTAGTAGGGTCGTATATATATATATATATATAGAGAGAGAGAGAGAGAGAGAGAGAGAGAGAGAATATATATACATATTCTGTATGGGATCTTTCAGTTTTTTGCCAATGAAAGGATTTCTCTCGACATTCAGTCTACCATACTGTCAGAAATTCAAGGAAAGGATAACTATGGGGTTTCTGACTGGAAGATTGCAATGAAATGCTATGATTCTAGCCTTCTTTCTTAAACTGAGACTTTTGGCCCTGATCAGCCTTTCTGCTTTAAAAAGAACAAAAACACAGAGACATGCTTCGCTCTCCTACACTTTTATGAAACGTCATGATCGTCACTAGTCCTGAAACAAGCCTTACATTAGATACTACCAGCTTCATGATGAGAAGTGAGTGTTGATTAACCATGATGAGTAGCAAAGAACCAATAACCCTCCATTATGTGGGATTTAGAGGCAGAAATTCCTGTGGTAGAAGTAAGGCCAATGGTCAGAAATTGAAATGACGAGAGAAAAACAGAGCGAAAACACTCTCTTTATATTGATAATCTATATGTTGCCTAAATAAATAAAGGAAAGAGAGAAAGAAATGAACTTACCCTATATTCAAGATAAATTCCAGACAAAATGCTTTGTAGGAACATAACTCTTGAAAGACAAAGTCTAAATTGAATCAGTATCTGCTCTCAGAGATCTAAGATGCACAGATGTTAGATGTACAAATCGACCATGTAGAGAGTTCATTTAACCTTTGGTCTTCCTGTAATCTCTCTCTCTGTGAGGAGTACCATCAACTATTCATTTAGACCAGGTAGAAGCTTAGAAATTATTCTTGCGGAATTTCTCACACACTTGCCATTTCCAACTTATTACCAAATCCCTTACATTTTGCCCTCAAAATCTCTCTGAAATCAATCTACTTCTTCTCATATCCTCTACCAGTAACTTCCTTTAAGCTATCATGATCTGGTGACTGAACTACTCAAATATTCTCTTGACTGGTCTTCCCATATCTACCTTTGCCTCCACCCAATCTGTTATTCACCTGCCACCAGAATGATATATGCAAAATGTAAATCTGTTTACATCATCTCCCTGCTTAAAATATCTCAATAGCTTCTCATCAATGTAGGCAAAGGCAAAAGTATTATCTACAAGATTCATATTTTGACTTTACTACCTCTCAAATAATATTCTTCATGATACCATTTTCTCCAACTACACTGGGCTTCTTTATTTTCTTCATATTCAACAGTGCTGTCTCCTGCACTACAAGACCTTTGCAAATACCAGTTTCCCTACATGGAATATTCCTTGTTTCCTTTGTTTTCTAAGTGAATTTTCACTCATCATTTAGATATCAGCTCAGTTACCACTTTCTTAGTGAAGCTCTTTCTGCACTTTCTTGACCGGATTGTATCACCTATTGCATGGTCTTATGGTACCACATACTTCTTATTAAATAAGCCTAGAGTAATTGCAATTATTGAAATAATGTCTACCTTTAATATAGCTGAAAGCTCCATAAATACCTAATGCATTACTGTCCCTAGGAAATAGTTTATTTCTTTTTAATTTTAAAATATATCAGAGTTGAAAGCATACATATAATGCATTTGTATGGGTAAAAGGCTAACAGTAAATGAAACACCAAGTAACTTACCTAAGTGAAGGAAGAGAACACTGAGAGTCTGGGAAAGCCCCAATTGCGCCTTTCCCCAACCATATACCCACCTGCCAGGTATAGATTTAAATAATTCAGCATTAACCTGAGGATTTTATCAATATATTACCTTCCCTTTACAAAATGTAAGTAATAATATTAATACTCATGTTGACGGGTATACCTCTAGTTTATATGTTCTCACCACAATGTAATGTTCCATTATATGTATATAAAGCAAAGTTTTATTCATATTGATGGACATTGGCGTTGTTTGTTGATTTCTACAACTAAAAACGATGTTGCTTTGATTGATATTACTGTACATACTTTCTCTTAATCATGTGAAAGACTTTGTGAAGGGCGCATACCTAGGAAAGAACTGCTGAGTTAAAGTCTACACAAACCTTCAGTGTTCATTTGCATTAATAAAATATAAGTTATTTGATATAATAAATATAATATATACAGATTTATAGGAGTATTATATAAATTCTGTTTATTTTCTACATTTTTCTCAATATACCCTACTATTATCTAAATCAAGGAAATATAGACTTATTAAAATTTAACCTATTTTATTAATATAGCCATTCATTCAACAAATACTTATCAAGGCATTCACTATGTGTCAAGTACTATACTAGATGCCAAGATACTCTTTCTTTATTTTATTTTTGAGACAAGGTCTCACTCTGTTACCCAGGTTGGCATGCAGTGGTGTGATCTAGGCTCACTGCAGCCTCCACCTCCCGGGTTCAAGTGATTCTCCTGCCTCAGCCTCCAGAGTAGCTGGAACTACAGGCATGTGTCACCATCCCCAGCTAATTTTTGTATTTTTAGTAGAGATGGGGTTTCACCATATTGGCCAGGCTGGTCTCGAACGCCTGATCTCAAGTGATTCATCCACCTCGGCCTTCCAAAGTGCTGAGATTACAAGTATGATCCACTGCACCTGGCCTATTCTTAATTTTCTAATACTTTTATTTCAACAGTTAATTAGAGTCTGAATGCCTGTCAGATACTCAACATCACAGCCTACTCACTGATATTCACAAGGTAACATGCATTCTAAGAAATACAGGGAGATCATGAGTAAATGAATACCTGCCAATAACCAGCACATGCTATGTTGTAAATTTCTGATAAAACTGACCTGAAAAGATCACTTATTATCACCTGACTTCTCATATAATAGCAATAGATTTGAACATTAACTAAAACATTTTTTTCAAAAATAAACTACTTAAAAAACAATATGAAAAAGAATACACAGATTTAAATGTTTAAATTTGATTATTAGCTTGCATTAAAAATTAATCATTGTATTTCTCCCCAACCTCATCATCATCCCAGGCCTGAAAATGGTGTTACATGATGGAGTTTTAAGAAGCGACTGTAATACTCAGAAGTACTAAACTAAACATTAACATAGTTCGATCAGTGTCACGGAGTTCCTAATACTTAGCCAATCATTACCTCTTTCTAGCTACTCTTTTCACTAAACAACCTTTTATCCTCCAATAAATAAGAATTGCAATAATGGAAACATTGTTTGGTCTATACCCCAACAATATTATTAAGGTTCAAACCATGGCCATAATTTAGGTGTCCCAGAGACAAAATATTTATTGCAGGCACACCCTAAGAAACAAATGAAAGCTGCTTACTAACTATGCATGAAAGCCTGCATTGAAGGAAATTTTTTCTGAGCTCACTTCCTGGTTCAGGGCTATAAGAGAAGATATACAAGAAATGTCTGCTTAATTTAGAGAAAATTATGCTCTAAGATGACCAGAAGAGATAATTTATAAGAACAGCTTAAGTTCTTTAAAATGTATCGTTCTGATAACCTTACTTGAATAAAAAGTATGATAAGTCTAGAGGAAGTGCAATGGGAAAACATACAGAGACGGGGGAAGATGCGATTCTGGGCAGACACAGTGGCATGAGCAAAATCCATGAGGAATGGAAGTGAAGGGAGCTTACAGCCAAAACAGTATGATAATAAAGGTCTAAAAACTTAGAAATATATTGTTGTGAAAAAATAGTTACATAGTAGCATGTACAGTAAGCTCATATGAAAAGAAAAAAATGACCAAAGGCCAGTGGAATTTGTTGTTTCTAGACTCTGCTATCACTTTTCTAAATGATTTAATCTCTCTCCTTTTAAGTGATAGTATAATATTCTTACCAATTGATAAAATAACAATATTTCCATTCATATTTTAAATAGATTTTATATCTTAAAAAACTAATATTAGCTAAACACATGTATCCCCTATGGTCCAATAATTCCACTCTTGGAAATATACCCATCAGAAATGAGTGCTCAAGTCTAATAAAAGACATGTAAACTATGCTCAAGACAGCTTTGTTGTAATAGGAGAAACAGGATACCCTAAGTGACCATCAACAGTAAATTTGGTAAATTGTTTGTCATATATTCATCCAATGGCATACCACAGAACAACAAAAAAACACACAGCAAGACAATCAAATAGGTGAAATTAATCTATACCTCGTTAGAAGCCCAGTGATACTTTTGGGGAGCTGGAAATTTTCTATGTGGGGTAGCAATGGTTACAGAAGTGTTTTGTGTGTGTGTGTGTGTTTGTGTGGTGTGTGTGTGTGTATATATATATATATACACACACATATGTATATATATACACATATGTATATATATATACACACATATGTATATATATGTGAAAATTTGAGTGTATGATTAAGATGGGCTACCATTCAATAAAAAAAAATCATTTAAAAGCAAAAGCAATACAAAAATATATGTAAAAAGCCAGAAAAAGGCTAATTTGTTGACTCACTAAATTAACTTCTGGAAGTTAATACTAGATAAATTCATTTTTTAAAAGCTGCATTGGGTTGAGTTTGGTGGCTCACACCTGTAATCCTAGCACTTTCAGAGGCCGAGGTGGGTGGATTACCTGAGGTCAAGAGTTCAAGATCAGTCTGCCCAGCATGGTGAAACCCCATCTCTACTAAAATACAAAAATTAGCCAGGAATGACAGCAGGTGCCTGTAATCCCAGCTACTTGGGTGGCTGAGACAGGAGAATCACTTGAACCTGGGAGATGGTGGTTGCATTGAGCCCAGATCGCACCACTGTACTCCAGCCTGTGTGGCTGAGTGTGACTCTGTCTCCAAAAAAAAAAAAAAAAAAAAAAAACACACACACACACACACACAAAGACAAAACAAAAAAAGCTGCATTGATGTTGGTGAACCTGCAGAGAAAGAAAATGCTTGTACACTGTTGGTGGGAATGTAAATTAGTTCAGTCACTGTGGAAGGCAGTTTGGAGATTTCTCAAAGCACTAAAAATAGAACTCTCACTTAACCTGGCAATCGCATTACTAGGTATGTACTCAAAGGAAAATAAATGATTCTACCAAAAGACAAGTGCATTTGTATGTTCATTGCAGCTCTATTCACAGCAGCAAAGACATAGCATCAACCTTGGTGCCCATCAATGGTGGATCAGATAAAGAAAAGTTGGTATATATATATATATATATATATATATATATATATATGCCATGGAATAATATGTAGCCATTAAAAAAGAAACAAATCATGTTCTTTGCAGCAGCATGGATACAACTGGGGGCCATTATCCTAAGAAAATTAACACAGAAACAGAAAACCAAGTATTGCATGTTATGCGTGGAAGGTAAACTTAGGTACACATGGACATACAGTTAGGAACAGTAGACTCTGGGAACTCCAAAAGGAGGGAGGGAGAGAAGGGGGCAAGGGCTGAAAAATTTCCTATTGGGTATCATGTCCGCTATCTGACTGATGAGATCAATAGAAGTCCCAACTTTAGCAACATCCAATATACCCTTGTAACAAACCTGCACATGTGGCCCCTGAATCAAGAATATAAATGGAAATTTAAAACATAAAATAAAGGTAAACAATTTTAAATGCTGTATTAATAAACATTCTCAACCTGTACAAAAATTTTAAAAAGGATTAGGTAGATTGTATTATTGCCATTGAATGAACATTTGATATTAAGAAGATAGTTCTAAATATTACTCTAATAAGGAAAACATAATTCAATAATCAATGTAAAAATCCACATACAAATTACTCATAGTGAATAAATATAAAACATACATCTGCAAACAAACATACACATGTAAGAAACTGGACAGAAATTGCAAAGAAGGAAGTATGTGTGTGCTGGATAGTTACTTAATTTTCATTTTAAAAAAGTATTTGAATGTTCCATTTCTGCTTTTACAATTAAGAATACCCATAAATATCTTTAGAGTTATGAGAACTAACTAATGTAAAATATTATTAAGGGTGGATCTGGCCTGGCAAAGTGGCTCATGCCTGTAATCCCAGCACTTTGGGAGGCCAAGGCGGGCAGATCATCTGGGGTTGGGAGGTCGAGACCAACCTGACCAACATGGAGAAACCCTGTCTCTACCAAAAATACAAAATTAGCCAGGTATGGTGCCACATGCCTGTAATCCCAGCTACTTGGGGAGCTGAGGGAGGAGAATTACTTGAACCCGGGAGGCAGAGGTTGTGAGCTGAGATCATGCCAAATCACTTGAACCCGGCAGGCGGAGGTTATGAGCTGAGATCACACCATTGCACTCCAGTCTGTGCAAGAAGAGCAAAATTCCATCTCATTAAAAAAAAAAAAAGTAGATCTAAGCCAAAAGAAGAGGAATTAGAGAAGACATGCATGCATGGAGGGAGGAAAATGTAAAAAATTAGGAAAAGGGAAAAAAATTCAAGGCCAAAAATACTTCAAATGGATGTGTAGTTGGGTATAAGTTTATAGAATAGGAAGAGGTCAAGGAAGAAAGAACAAGTGTTGAAAGAACAAATTAAGGTAGCTGAATCTCACAGAGGAAGATATAAAATGTTGCAGTTAAACACAGCAGAATATCATCTCTGCCCTTAACTGGTTGTGTAACACCCATCTGTAAAATCGAAATGATAATGATATAGTCATCCCCTTGTTTGAGGGCTAAATGAATTAATGCTGATAAAGCATTTAGAATAGTGCCTGCCAATAATAAGTGCTCAATAAATATTAGGTAATGCAACAGGGGAATAAAAATTTTCAGAGAACATAAAGAAGAAAGATTAATTTCACCAGATTATTTCCTAAATTTCACCTAAATTTTACCTTTAAAAAAAAAAACTTAAAATTCATAGCCTTACCGAAGTTAATATATTTACTTTGATAATGATTTTCCTCATCATTCAGAAATTTCACATTAATTTTACCTAGTATTCATTGAGGCCTGATTCACACAATTGCAGCTTTGCAGAAATCCAACATGATACAGTAGCTGAATGAGCACTGCCCTGATCATATAAACAATGGTACTTATTTCCATGTAAGCCTCAAAGCTAATTTAACACTTGGAGTTTAGTGGATATCATAATGGCTAGAAAAACAGATAAATTGCTATGGGGAAAATATTAGCTTTTTGGTTGAGTATTCAACAGAGTTATTATTACTTCAGTAATAGCCTGTCATCTGGACCTAGAAAATAGACACTGTACAGGTAAAATACCTCCCTATTTCCCCATCCCTCACAGCATAAGAGGTAAAATATATGGAATAGTCACTAACGAGCTTGTATTGACCACTGATCTCAGTTCCCTTCTCTGAAATTTATCTTGTTATGCTTCCCCTAAAGTTCTTTTGCTGCTGTTTTCTCAAAGTAGAACACAACACCATAATGAATGGGTAGGTAACTTCCTCCATCCACCTTCCTCCTCTCGTGCACACACACATAGAAACAAACAGAAAAAGAGTAGTTTCCGGGGTCTACATCATCAACCACATAAAGAAAAAAAATGCCCTGTTGCTCAAGGCATCTCCACGTGCACCGTGCATGCGGAGAGGTGAGATGGTCTATGCCAGTACTGGCCTCTACCAACAGCACCAGCACCTGAAAACTTGCTACAAATGCAGGCACCATCCTAGAACTACTGAGTTCTGCTGTGAAACCCAAAATTCTTCAGAGTTACTAGCTTCCCAAGTGATCCTGATGCCTACTCAAGTTTGCGAACCACTTGCACGTACAATTTCTGTGTAAACTGCCTCTTAAATAAATCTTAAAAGTAGGGGAAAGTCTAGCAGCACTGACAACTCTCTAGTGTAAACTAACCCCTGTCAACCTTATTTGTCTTCAAACACAATTAAGATAGAGATGATAGGTTTTTCATAAATGCAAGAAAATATTTTTTCCATAAATCTATTTAATAGCCATTGAAAATAGAAAGCTGGTATAGCTAATCTAAAAAAACAATTCAAAGTTAAGTTGTCACAACATTGAATAAAAGATCACCCCAGACAATAAAATAATGGTACAGATTAAACTTCCTTTAATTAACCTTTAGACCTGGACTGACCAACTAGGTAGTTGGCCACATGTGGTCACAGAGCACTGAACTGTGACTGGGAGAAAGTGAGATGTGCCGTAAGTGTGAAATGCACAGATTTCCAAGACCTACTATGAAAAAAGAACATAAAAGATCTCATTAATAATTTTGCTTTCTTTGTTTTTTCTCATTAATAGTTTATACATTTATATTGGCTAAACACTGAAACGATTATATTTTTAATATATTGGTATTGGGGTAAATAAAATAGATTATTAAAATGACTTTTCTTTGTTTGTACTTACCTGCAATGTGGCCATAAGAGAACTAAAAGCACACATGGGCTGAATTATATCTTTATTGTCCAGTACTGCTTTAGAGTCCTTAACTACCACTTCTTAGTAATAATCATTCTTAATCCAAACAAAAATAATTATGTCATGTAATATACACTTTCAAGTTGTATGTAAAGAATGAGTCAGAGTTATTTTGTTTGCTTGTTTTGCTTCATTAAATACTCAATATCCTCATTTCCTTTCTCCTCTTGGTTTCCTGGTCTTCTGTGACAATATCCACTCAAACTTCTGCTGCTGAGATCTCCCAGTCAGCTGGGTCTATTGAATTATCTCCAATCATCAATAAATATGAAAGCAGACACCTGTACAAATCAGAGGAAACTCACCAAAACTGAGAATTAAAGGATAAAATATATTCATGTGATGTATAGTGTGGGAGGTCAGGGGAGGGTTTGGAAGGAATATTGAACACAAAGGATGAAGGCCCTGAGATAAAAAATAGCTTGACTAATTTGAGGGGAATGAAGAAAACTCAGCTGTGACTAAAATTTCGGGAGTCAAAGAAAATTACAAGAAGTAAGAGAGAGATGGCTGAGGCGGGAAGATCAAACACCTCATAGGCCACAATGAAGAGTCTGGATGTTATTCCTAGTACAATGAGAAACCAATCAGATGATTTTAAGCAGGAAGATAACATGCTCTTATTTATGTTTTAAGAATGTCAACCTTGAAGGGAGCAATGTGGTTATTGAGAAAGCAGTTCATAGACTGCAGAAGTTGTCCAGGTATGCAATTGGCTCAGACTACGTAGTAGTAGTAGAGGTAAAGATAAGTGGAAAACTTGAGGACCATTTGAAGGTACTATTGGCAGATCTCTAACTTAGTGATGAATTAGATAAGATGTGTAAAGAGAAGACAGAAATTAAGAAAGACTATTGGCTTCTGATTTAGGCAAAAAATTGGGAGTTATTTTTTTCTTTGCCTAGTTCCAATATCATAAGAGGAAATTAAAAATAAAGGAGAAAAATATTTCAATTGATTAAGCAACTACCAAGTTCCAGAAATGGTGCTGAGCATTGTCTTATATCTTGTTCAGTTGAAGATTCTCAGGAATCCTATGAAAGCAGGTGGTAGTCTCCCAGATTAGAGACGAGCAAACTAAAGCATAAAGAAGTTAAATAGCTAGGACCTGATAAATTTATCTAAATCAATAAACTACTGATCCTAATATATTTATTGCAAGATAGCTAAAGCCATAACACAACTAATCACTCATAGTTTTAGGACAGAATCACTGGAGTGAGCACGCTCTTCCAAACACCCATGAGCTGAAATTACATTGTTAATGACATTGAAGCGTTTGCGAGTGTGAATCACGGAGCTTGTACTGCCATCAGAGTTGTCAGGATTTTACCTGAGAAACTCTGAAATAACCTGTTTAATGCATAACTTCAAATACAGAAACTGCCCTTTATATCTTAAAGGCTTATGCGTATTTATCTCTTTCAAACAGGACAGAGAAGATCCCACCTTAGATAGTGTCCCTTGGAATGGACCTGACATCTTGAAACTTTTGCTCAGCATGAAGGGTGCTTTGCTGTGTTTTTCTTTCCACTGATTCAAGAGAAGTACCCAGTTTAGCAGACTCTGGATTATTGTTTGTGTACATTCAACGATTCTTACTAAAACTCACCATTTATAAATTAAGGTGTTACATAAATGCCTCTACAAGGACCTGAACCGAGCAGAGTACAAAAGCCTCAAATAAATACTTAAATTGTTTCTCCCAAATGCAAATATGGTATCTGCCTTGCTTTGGAGTTCAGCTTACTTTGGCATTGTTGTTTAACTTCTGATAGTTTCAGGGACACAAACACGCATGCCCACAGAACTTCCCTCGGATGCTATTTAATCAAAACACTATCATTTACTCAAAGGCCATGATGGGAAAATAGTGGTTTGTACATAAGTAGCAGACAGAAATAATTTTTTTAAACAAGAGACTTATCACTAAGTTATTCATGAAAGATTCCTCTTTCTATATATTCAGTGACTCCAGATATCATCCTCTAGCCACATCAGTTTTGCCATTTGTCCTAGCCAGAGAGACTTGTCAAAAGGGGAATATACTAAGCCTAACAGTGAGGAAAATATGGATGAGGATGGGTGTTAAGAGAAAGGAAAGCTTTCTACAAGTAAACATAAATGGTTTTGGTTCTAGATGTTTGAAATGAGTTGATATGATTAATAGTCGAAAACAAATATATGCATAGACTGTAAGGAAGATTTAAAACATCCAAGCTTCTACCAAGAAAAAATCATTGTATGGCTGCTCTATTATTCCTGGCTGAACTTGTTAAAGTTCATATGTTAAAGTCTTAACCCTCAGTAGTACCTCAGAAAGAAATAACTAAGGTAAGATGAAGTCATGTGGGTGGGCCCTAACATAATATGACTGGTGTCCTTATGAAAGGGGATTAGGACACAGACAACACACCAATCTGGGAGCAGCCATATGAGGACACAAGGAGAAAGCAGCCATCTGTAAGCCATGGAGAAGGGTTTCAGAAGACACCAAGCCTGCTGAAACCTTGATCTTAAATTTCCAGCCTCCGGAACTGTGAAAAGATAAATTTCTGTTATTTGAGCCACCCAGTATGTGGAATTACGTTATGGTAGCCCTAGCAAACTAACACTTCTACTTAAAATATGTGTGTGTGTGTGTGTGTGTGTGTGTACTTCAATTCTATTGTGTAATTCCATTCTATTTTTTAACAGGTGATATGCAATCTCTTTGTCATGCATATTTTTATAGAAATGAATTTATATTATTCTAGGTTACATTAATTTCCCATATTTTGGTCCCCTTTTTTTTCTTTTATCAAAATAATCTTCATTAGTTTTGATGATTACTCCCATTTTACTTTTTTTTGTTTTAAACTGACAAGTTGTTCAAGGAATAATATTTAGTGTAAGAATGGCACTAATGATAGATAACGGAAAATACAGCAAATGATTAAGAATGGTTAAGTTCTTTTATTTAATTCAATTAAACTTATAATGAAGTATTTCATATATTTACAATCTAAATACAAGTGTTAATATTCTGATGTATGTTATTAATGCATGTTATTTATGTGTAAATAACATGTATACAGATATAAATATATGTGTGCAAATGTGTATTTAATATATATGCTCTATGTTTGTGTATGTGTGTGTGTGTGTGTGTGTGTGTGCACATGTGAGTTCCTATGTATGTATGTATATTAGTATCCTGGAATAAGTGATTTGTATATTACAACGCTTACCATAATCCAACTTCAGTGAGACTTGTAGTTATTTTCCCAACTAGTTTGCCAGTTCCTAAACTTCAAGGATTTTATTTTTAAGTCAACTGAGCCACAACATGTTTTGCAAATGAAACCCATTCAAAAATTCTTGTCTAATTGAATTGTAACCCTTTTTAACAAAGGATACATTTTTATCATAGCTACTTCTTTCAAAGAAATGTTAGCTCAATATTACAAATGAAATGTCAGATTTTAGACTTGTGTATAATAAAAAAAAATGTGCTTTATGTAGCAGAAAAACACAATGTTATCCAAAATTGTTTTGGGCTTAAATAATAAAACTACATGTTATGTAGGCATACTATTTATTCTCCATTACAACTTGAGTATGTAAGGCAGCTTGAGGACATAAATCAAAAATATTCTCTACTTACACAACAATTACTTTGCAAGTTATAAAAGTTTTAGCATTCTGGGAATCTATGCATAAATAGAAGAAAAATATGACCATTAAAATTCATAAGCCACATGGTAATGGAGAGTAATTCAATATATTTTCCATGTGTTAGGTACAAATATACCCAAGTTTCCTATTTAATATACCCATAATGAGGATAGTTTCAGGTAGCAGGATTCTTTGTCTAGAAAGGAAGTGGCCCACTAAATTAAGAAGAAAAGAAAAATCGACTTTTAAAACACTCCATGTCTTTTAAATTGTGAGCCTCATTTCCCGAGAAGTTTTACTAAGTAATTACCAGTCACAAAACTTTCTAAACTAATACTATCTGTGATTTTTGAGGAGAAGACAGTAAAGTATACACATTTATAATTAACTAATCACAATTTATTGTGCAAAACTAGATAAAATTCAATATCATAAGCACCAGTTTCTATCTGATCAAACATCTGACTATTATGATTTTTATTCCTGATTTCACAAATTAATTTCAATTAAAATATCAAGTTCAGGGTTTTACAGAATCTAACATGTCTCAGAAGGTCAATCGGCCTTTGTTCACTTATATATGAAATATCAGTTAAATTATTTTCACCTAATAGATGCTCAAATTGAATCCAGTGAAATCATTCATATGCTTCATGTAAATAATTGATGGAACACAAAGAAGGAGAAAAATAAAATTACCTTATTTCATTTTTAGTTTTAGAAGACACTGTGAAAACTGAAATGAGATCAACAGCGTAAGACCTTAGTATTAAAGTTATTATAAGAAGAAACTGGACTCTGGAGACAAATGTCCTTGGTTCTATTTAATGCCTACGCTAGTTGTTTAGTCTCAACTGGATATTCATAACATCTCCTTGACTCAGTTTCCTCAGCAGCATAGTAGAGATAACAATAGCTTATGCCTTATCGAATTATTGAAATAATTAAACAATTTAATATACGTGAAGCACTTAGTGTCTAGCACACACAAACTGAATAAATGTTAACTCCCGGTAATCTCGGCTATTCGGAAGGCTACAACAGGAGGATGGCTTGTGGCCAGGAGTCTGAGGCTACAGTGAGCTATGATCACACCACTGTGCTTCAGCCTGGGTGACAGAGATACTCATCTATAAAAAATAAAAATAAGAGAATGTTGACTAGTCACAGCAGTGTGTGTGTGTGTGTGTACCAAACCTACAGAAATCAGAATAAATATATAGAAATATTAATAATATAAAGAAGTCAAGATAGCAAGCAATCACAATATTTATTAAGTACATCTGCCTTTTGCCAGACTCTATGCTGAGCACTTTAAATGCCATCTTATTAATGTCTCACAATGTACTGAGAACTGAGCAGACAGAGCTCAGGGAAGTTTGTTAACATGCTCAAAGCTGCGGGCTTGAATCAAGTGTATTTAGCTCCAAAGCCTGCATGTGTTTTTCATCACCCCAGATGAATTAAGTATTATGAACATAAACAGAATGATTTTGCAAATGTATTTTAAAAGAAGCTCGGGCCTTCTAGGTTAATCTGTGAGAAAGTGGCAGATCCAGTGCAAAGTCTACGTAGACATGCTGCACAGGACTTGAGCAGTTCTTAAAGTGATTTTGAAATGATCACACAAAAGATACACAAATAATATACAGTAGTATTTGTGAACATATTAAACATAATTACTTTTTAAATCATTTTTACCTTCCCTATAAGGGTACACTATTTTAATATGGAGAAGCCACACACTTGCAAGTAGATTTCAATTTCTCTGGGTTGTAATCTACCGTTACTTTACCATAAAAAGAAGGTATAAGAGTTTAAAATGGGTGAAAATTTTGAAAACAGAGCAAATCAGCACATTTCAGAACTTCCAAGTGAGTTCAAAAACCAGAGAAAAATATTAAAATTCCGAAGTTAGGAGCCTGTTCAGTAGCAATTTTTATTCATGTTTCGGAAGCTGATCTGAGGTTCGAATTGTGTGTCAGTGGCATGGAGAAAAAAGGCCAGAGCCCTGAGCAGGACAATGAAAACAAAATATACCAAACAAAAGGAGTGTGTTCGAAAAATTTCTTTGCATTCCCATGATAAACTAAAATAATAAAATTAAAAATAAAGAAAGAACTTGATCACATTTTTTCTTAACAAATTAACACATATAGTTTTACTTTATTTATCTAGAGTCAGGTAACAAATAAAGGACAACTAAAAGGAAATTCACAGAACCTAAAATGTCTTCTGAGATTCTGGAGTTTTTGTGAATCATTCTATAATAACTGTGAATTGCCATTTTTTAAGTACAGCTATACATCCCAACTTTTATCAGAGTCTATTTGTACCACCTGCCAGAGCTCAGCAGGACACTGTCCCCTGCCCTACTGGGAAAGTGCCCTCCTGAGCCCTTGCAGACCAATCCAGCTGTCAATTCTTTCCTCACACTCCATTAAATTCACACATACATGTCCCCATGCACACACACACACACACACACACATGCACACACTGGAATTGGCTTAAAACCCAAAAATCTATATTTATTATTGATTACACATGGTTCCAAGTCTCTGTGCCTTCCCATAGTTGTCACAGTACTTAAATATACTAATGTAGGGGGAAACACTATAGACTGTGTATGTGAAAGAATTCTATAAACTGTAACGCTCAATTCTTTGTATCAATATTGTTGCTGTCTTGATATTTATTAGTATTACTGCTCACAAAAAGAGTCTAAATTCCATAGCATGACACAAAGAGGTCTTTACATTCAGGTTAATCTCTATTTTTGTAAACTAATTTTCTATCATCTTTTTCTATTTTATTACATATTGAGGCCTCATAAACCCAACTTTTTATTTTTTTCATTTGTACATGCTATTCCCATTTATGATTATAATATCCTTTACCTTTTTTCTCTTGGTCAAATCATACCCCTTGTACAAGAATAAATTCATGTGGGGAAAAAATATTTTCAAATTTTTCAAATATTTTCAAAATTTTTATTTTCTTAAAAAGGACTGATATATATAATATACATAGAACTCTTCTAACTTGATGATAAAAGAAAATTAAGTTTTTAAAAGAGAGGGGCTGCATAGGATTTGAGCAAAACTTCACCAAAGAAAATCATTAATGTTACATAAGCTCACGGAAAGATGTTCAGAATCATTAGTCATTAGGGAAATACAAATTAAAATCACAATGAAATATCTCATAACTTTTAGAATGTCTAAAACTAGAAAAGTGACCATACCAAGTGTTGGCTAGGATGTAAAGAAACTGGAACTCTCAAGCCCCACTAGTGGGAATGTAAAATGGGACAACTACTCTGGAAACCAGACTGACAATTTCTTGCTTATGACCCAGCCATTCTCTTCCTAGGTAATCATATAAGACAAATGTAAGCATACACAGCAAGACTTGATACAAGAAAGTTTATAGTAACATTATTTGTAATAGCCAAAAACTAGAAACAAGCTAAATGTTCATCAACAAGTAAATGGATAAACAAATTGCAAAATATCTATACAACATTATGCTATTTAGCAAAAAAATAATAATAATAAATAAGAACTATTGGTACATGCAACCAAATAAACGCATCTTAAAATAATTACACTGAGTGAAATATGCCGGACACAAAATAATACTGCATTACCCCATGGATATCACATTCTAGAAAATGCAAAGGAATTTACAGGGGCAGAAAGTAGATTAATGGTTGCTTTGGGACATGGGAGGAGGAGATGGGAAGGAGCAGGAGAAAGAGTGTATAAAAGAGCTCTTAAAAAACCTTTGGAGGTGTTGGTTGTATTCCCTATCTTTACTGTGGTGATTTCATGGGTATACACCTATATCGAAACGTCTCAAATTGTATACTTTAAATATATGCAGTTTATGGTATGTCAATTATACCTCCTAAATCTAGGTGGTTTTTTCCTCCAAAGGAATAAACACCTGATGCACACAATAAGATGAATGAATCTCAAAATAATTATGCTAAATTAAAAAAATAGTAAGACATAAAAGGGTACAACTGTATGATACCCTTTATATATTATTCTGGAAAAGGCAATATTAATGACAGAAATCAGATAGGTGATTGCCTAGGGAGTAGTGGGGGAGATAATTACAAAAGAGCACAGGGAATTTAAGGGGATTGGGTGCAGAAATGTTCTTTATCTTCATTGTGGTAGTGGTTACAAAACTACATACCTTTATCAAAACTCACTGAAACACATGCATAGAAAGGGATTTTACTTAATGTAAATTATATTTCAATAAACCTAACTTAAAAATAAAGAATTTACACGTCATCTCTTATTTCACATACTCCAGGAAAAGTGAGTGGGCCTCTCACTAGGTTTTAATAATATTTTCCCAGGACTCAACAATTATACTTCTCATAGTGAATAATAATTTTTTTTTTTAACTTTTTGAGACAGAGTCTTGCTTTGTCACCCAGGCTGGAGTGTATTGGTATGATCTTGACTCACTGCAACCTCCCCCACCTGGGTTCAAGCAATTCTCCTGCCTCAGCCTCCCAAGTAGCTGAGATTACAGGCACCTCCCAACATGCCTGGCTAATTTTTTTTGTGGGGTTTCACCATGTTGGCTAGGCTGGTTTCAAACTCCTGGCCTCAAATGATCCACCTGCCTTGGCCTCCCAAAGTGCTAGGATTACAGGTGTGAGCCACTACACTCAGCCAATAATTCTTTTTTATAGGTATCCCCAACCAGACGGAAGAACCTTAGGAAAGGATTGTTTCTAAGTCATTGCTGAGAAATACAGAAATGTAGGTCAGTTTCCATCTGTCTCACCCCTTCATCTAACACATTCTATAGTCCTTCAATTCAGTTTAAATACCTTTGAAACGTATAGATTTTAATCTCTTCTCATCTTCATTGCCACTGGACACTATAGTAGAATTTCTTACTATTCCCCTCCCCTCCCCTCCACTGTCTTCCCCTCTCTCCCCTCCCCTCCCCTCCCCTCTCCCCTCTTCTCTTCTTTGCCCTCCTCTCCTCTCCTTTCCATCTTTAATTCATTTTGCAAAATGCTGCCAGTCAATCTTTAAAGAAATAATCATAACTCAACCTGATTAAAGATTTTGATGACTTCGCGGTGCCTAGCAGACATAGTTCCAATCTTTGTTACCCACATTCAATATTGTTAGAATCTGGCGCAGTGTTCCTTCCCCACTTCATCTCTTGCCACTATTCCTACTCAGGTGCAATCTCTTCTGCCCCAGATAGTTTTCTAACTCTTCTCCACTCAGCAGGTTCTCATCAGAAGTTCATTAACACTTCCCTGAAATATCTCCAGGCTACTCAAGCCAAATGTATCCTTTGTGCTTCTGTTTTCCATGGTATTGCACCAATTATAATTATCTATTATTCTAATATAATCATGTCACCTTATGTTTGTCTTCAAGATAGATTATTGTTGTTTGCAAGTAGTACTTATATTTGTATTCCAGGTACTATGTACAGACCCTGTTACTTAATTCCTGCTAAAGTAATATATATTAACTTTACTTGGAACCTATAACTATGATGTCTGAAATAAGCAAATGCAAAAAAAAAAATGTAAAACATAATCTTCAGTTAGCCAAGAGCATAAGCAAAGCACAGGACAGTGTGTAAGCCCAGAGGAGTAAAGATTCAAATTATTTAAAATGGTAAATTGTCAGGTCCAGGTGATATCACACTTTTAAATGATATCCTACTATTAAATAATGATACTTTTAAATGAGATGGTGAAAATCTGCCTAGATTTCTTGACAACTTTTTGTTATCCTTTATAAATATGATTCTTCCATACTGAAGTACAGTGTAGGGAGTGTCAAACATTCAACAGATAAAATGATTGATTTAAATAATGCAGGAATTTATCCACATGTACTTTGAGAGTAAGAACTATTTTCCCAT
Organism: Cacajao melanocephalus; assembly: GCA_963573385.1. Lineage (NCBI taxonomy): Eukaryota > Metazoa > Chordata > Mammalia > Primates > Pitheciidae > Cacajao > Cacajao melanocephalus. The sequence continues at coordinate 73,588 of CAUYLG010039622.1, forward strand.
TTCACAGCTATGTAATCTGAAGAAACAAGACTTGCTCTGGGCTGCACAACTGACAGGGGGCAGAACTGGGATCAGCACACAGGTGGGAATGACTCCAAAGCCAGTGTTCTAGCCATTGAACTATACTTGGTGTGATTTTTCTCTACACTGCTTAGCTGAAAGCTCTAAGTAATTAGAGACTCTCTTTCTTATTCATCTGGTTTATATAATTCCCAACAATGAGGAATCAATTTTTCAACAATCGATTGACATTCTAAATAAATCATTATTATCAAGTGTTGGCAAGCATGGTACAATAAATATACTGTGAGTGTTCAAAAAGGCTCTTGGCAATATCCACTAAACATCTCCGTGAGGCCAGCAATTCTCTTCTGAGAATAAATATACAGCAGTACCCATGCAAAGATAACGTACATAGATATTCACATCATCGTTTGTAATACTTAAAAATTGAAAAATCCAAATGAATATTTTGAGGGATATTGGCTGGAAAAACTGTATATATTGACAGATAAGTATTTTAAAAATATTAAAGAAAAATAAATTTCAGAATACTAGTATGATATGAACCATTATTCAAATTTTTTAAAAAATAAAATTTCTGTGTTATACATGGAGTGGAATGAGGAAGGGAGCTCTTTTCTATTTTGCTACAATTTTGATGCTGTTTTCATGAGAATATATTACCTTCAGAATTCAGAGAAATAACCAGAATTTAAAAAAAAAAAAAAACAAAAAACAGGCCAGGCACAGTGGCTCATGCCTATGATCCCACCACTTTGGGAGGCTGAGCTGGGTGATTACGAGGTCAGGAGTTCAAGACCAGTTTGGGCAACATGGTGAAACCCCCATCTCTACTAAAAATACAAAAATTGGCCAGGAGTGGTGGCGGGCGCCTATAATCCCAGCTACTCAGGAGGCTAAGGCAGGAAAATTGCTTAAATCTGGGAGGCGGAGGTTGCAGTGAGCCAAGATCCTGCCACTACACTACACTCTAGCTTGGGTGACAGAGCAAGACTCTGTCTTGGAGGGGTGTGGGGGAAGGCACTCAAAAACAAATACTGATTTTTGCATGAGGAATATTTTTTTTAAATCTTAGCAATCCCTAAAATAAATCTGCGCTGTCCCATATGCCTATAACCCTGATTAAAGAATGCAATATATGTGAGATCTTAATAAATACACCTTACTAAAAGGGTTGAACTTTCATAAAGCATGTTGGAAAATTTTCCTTATTTATAGGACCATAAATGGAGCTTAGGAGAAATAGGAAAAAAGACAAATGGCTCTCAATTTTCCACTCTATTTTGAAAAGTGAAAAATGAGCAGTTTACCACCATTCACCACAACCTCCCTCTCCTCGCCACACCTTCAAATGATACCAGGAAAGAGCCCAACACTACTTGGTCACCTACTTCAACCACACAGCAGATCAGGTGGCCTGAGTGAGAGTGTGTACAGGACATGAAAAGAGAGGGAGTGGTGGTGAGGAGGTGGGGACAGGAGGATTCCTGTAGAAAAACGGTGACAGCTAGACAGGAAGAATGGTTTAATGACGAATAACTTCTTCTAAAGGGAGAGGAGAAACCTGTAAAACGAAAGGGGAAAGCAGAAGAAACTAACAAAAACAAAACCAGGAAATGCTGCTATCCATGAGTGTTTCGTTTCCAGGACATCCCAATCACTTTTGAGCTTCTGGATTCTGTATTCTCTTGCCCTTGCCCTCAAGTGAAAACTCATCCCGATTGTTTTGCTTGTTGGAGCAGTGCTTTGACTCAGTTCCCAGCAAGCCTTATAAGCATAGATCATCAGGTATGAAGCACATATATTCCATTCTAAGATCTTATCACGTGCTGGCTTATTTCAGTTAGACCCAGAACGGTTATTGCTTAACTGGTACTTTGTTAACTAAGGTTGCAAAGGACATTTCATCGCAAAGTTAACTAGGAAGGTCTCAATACTGTATTTAAAATATCCCCCAACGGCATCACCGGCAGATGCCCACTCCCAAAATGTGTCCATGAGACGAATGGAAGCTGAGACTTGAGCAAAGGCCATGGAGTGATGCTGCAGAACCAAGCACCTCCCCCGCAGACCTCCAGGGTTCAGGAACATCCGTCTGTCCTGGGCTTGCCCCAGGCCACAGAAGTACTTCCACGGAAGACCCCAGAGACCTGGGAATCACATGACTCGCTACAGCCACCAAAGCTTTCTCTGCACTCAAACAAATACAACTTTTTTCTTTCTTTCTTTCTTTTCTTTTCCCGGGTAAAGGACTGGCACCTTTCTCTCCCCCGCTCCCTCCACTCCCCGCTGCCCCACCTCGAGCGCCTTCCTGCCTCCAGCGCAAGCTGGGCGAGGCCTGGGGTATCTGCTTTCAACACTGCCTGGCCTAGGGGTCCTAGGGCTCAGCCCCCTCCTTCAGCCGCCCGACGGGAACCGAGGCTCCTCCTGCCCGGCAGCCGCCGGGGCGGTGCACTGCGGCCAGCCCGGGCCCCGGGCGGCGGCGGAGAAACTTACCTGCGCGGGCCGCTCCCGGAGCTCCCTAGTCGCAGTCAGCCGCGCGGCCGCCGCCGCATCTCCCTGCAGCAGGTCCCCCACCCACCCCGCCGCGCTGTCCCGCGCCGCACTTTTCCCAGGCTGGGAAGTTTGCTGAAAGCGAAGAAGTGGGAAGTGGGGGTGGGGCTGGGGGGACCTGGGAGAGGAAGCTTAAGGATTTTGTTGTTGTTTGTTTGTTTGTTTGTTTTTCCCGATCTCTAGCAAAGATTTTAGACCATATGCTGAGAGAATATTAGCTTTGCTCAATGGCGACAGGGCAGCGCCCTGACTCTCACAGTCCGATCGATTTACTAAACAAACTGAAACGTGGGTGGGGACGTTAAACAGTAACCACCAGACTCAATGAAAACTGAAAGCAGCGAGGCCGCCACCGCCTCGGCGCGCGCATTTCCCTGTTCCCAAGGCCCCAGGGCGACCGGCGGTCGGGCCAGTAAGTCCCAAGGCCCGGCATCCCGAGACCTCAGCGGCTCTCCCGGGCCTCCGCGGGGCCGCCAGGCGGTGACTGCCGCCGCCACATGCCGGAATCTCCACCTTCCGGGCGAGGCGCACCGCGCCGGACCGCTCGGGGCGGGAGTGGATCGCTGTGAGCCTCTCGCACGCAGGGGAGCCCCCGAAGGTCCGCGCCTGCAGCCCGAGGCCAAAGCGTCCTTCCCGCGACGCGGGCGCAGGCCCCTCCCCCGCCCCGCGTCCCGCCTCGTCTTGGGCGATGTCAACCCTGGCTTGTGGAAGTGCTTTTGGACACGCGGTGGCCGGGAGAAGCCTACTGACCCTAGAATGCTGATTTCAACCTGAGCTCACGAGGTCCAGAAAAAAAGGCTGGAAGCATAATTAAAGGGAATTACATGGGTTCCTCGGGGCGTCTCTGAAGCCACACCACTAGGGGAAGCCGCGACCTTTTCTTCAAACGGCACCTTGGGCCTCTGAGGTTGTAATCTACCACGACGCTCCTGACCATCTAGCTCGGAAAGAGTTCTGGGAAGAGGAGGGGGAATGGTTTTCCGTTCCCAGCCGCGCCAGCTACCTGTGGTTTTAGTCTTTAAGTACCTCTTTACATATGTATTTTGTATTTACATAGATATTACATAAGTTTTCTTGGAAAACGTCCCTTTCTCCCTCCCATACCCTTCAGCTTTCGACTTGCAGGAGTGGGGCTCAGACCCATCCCAGAAGCGCTGATCTTCTTGGTCAGGCATTTGTTCACCAGCAGTATAGCCAGAGCGTCGGCTTTTAAAAACATCTCAACAATTTAACTTCATGGTTTCAGGAATGAGTGACTTCAGGTCAAACAAGTAATTATCCTCATGAGATAAATAGTTACTTAATCCGTAAGATTTTTCTTTTCCTACCAGAGGGTTGGCTGATGTTTTAAGGCTGTAATAACAATGCCAGGGAGATCAAAGGGCTGGATGTTTTTTCTTTTTCTTTTTAGATCGGATTTACCAAACTTTCTGAGTTTCCTCCTTCTGAATATCCTGCTGAAAGGCTCTTTGAAAAACAAGTTGTTGGCTGTTTTAGAAATGAGGACAAAGGGGAGACATCATATACTACTTTTCTTTAAATCGACCTTTTTGAACAAAACACAATCTTTGGGTCCTCGCGCCCCACGCGGTTTGCAAATCGTGTCAGGAAAGCAGCCTCTGTTCATGTCGCCCATGAGAAACCATCCTGACACGGCAAAGGCAGAAGAGTTACAATTAACGGGTTATACTTCTTATGCAAATATTTCATAGGTGTGTTGTTTACAGATCACCTGTGCACATTCTGTTTAAACATATTTCCGTATACTTGGAGAATGAAGGTTATCGTGTTTTATGCCAAAACGTAAATTTATAGTTTTCATAAAACATAAAGCCTGGTCCATCCTCATCCACAGATGTTTTAATGACACCTGACATCTCTTGTTCCCAGCAGAGAAATCACGTTTTAATTCAATAGTCTCAGTTTATTTCACTGTTAACCTGCGATGTAAGTGGTTGGGTTTTGGACAATCAATTCATTGCTGGTGTGTTGTAGAATGGCTGATCTGCCAGAAAATAATCACATGTTCTGTGTACAAAACTATTTTGACACAATATGTAGAATCTTCGTGATAAAATTTATCAAGAAGAGGATTTTGAATAATGAGAAAAACAGTCATGCAATCAAGAAATTAAACTCTGTGAAGTCTTAGTTATTATCTAAGAAAAACATTGCATTTGTTCGGTTTTTTAAAATCTCAGTGTTTTAGGTAACACTGCCAATCCTCTGTGCCAGGAGCAAAAAGGGAGGGGTTTCAGGTGAATGAATGGATGAATGAATAAATAACGATATTAAGAACTAGAAGAAGAAACAAGGATTTGATTCCACTCCGGAGCTTGGCAGTTTTTACTAGAGAAACCAATGCTACAAGACCAAGCTTTAGAGCATCACTTATATTGTTCCTGAAACTAATTTATTACGATTCTCCATGGCATGGCTTTAAGCTGCTGAAGATGAAAAATGTGCTCTATGGAGAGTCGTCCCCTGATGCTTGGGGGTTGGGGGGTGGGGGGTTGGACAACAATGAGAAGAAAAGCTCAGGATAATTTTTCAGGGAAAGGTTTTCAGCAGATATAATGTTCCATTTCGCTAGTTAGTGGTTAGGGGGAAATTATATACATATATATTTATGTTGCATCTGCTCTTTTAATCTAAAACTAAATGCACAAAATGTGGCGTCAAAAACCCCTTTACTTCACTTTTCCTATTAAATGTCTCGTTTAGTCTGTACTTTTCTTTTTCGCTTTGGTACTTAATTTTTTTTATACCATTTCCCCACCCCCACCCCCACTCTGGCGCTTCCTTATGCCACCAAGATGGTCTTGATAAGAACTCCAGGTTCTCCCACGAACCGTTCTGATACTATTAATTAAAAGCCGTGGCCTCAGGCAGAGGGCTCAGAAAACAGGGAGGGCGCGGGCAGGCGCGCACAACCTCAGGGAAAAGGTCTGTATGATTTCAACATCCAGAGACGCTATTTCAGAAGGCAACTCTGCGCCCATCTCTTGGTACATAAAACCATCACCAAACGCGAACGAGAAGTGTCCTCTTCCTGCCTAGGTGCTGCTGGGACCGCTGCCACCCCTGATGGCCGGATTCAGAACCCAATCTTTCGCTACTGCTGTGGCACCCACGCCAGGGTCGTCACCTCCCCGCGCGGGCTCAATCAATGGGGATTACCACCCATCCTTACTCGGGTTTACACGAAGGAAGGGAAGGGAAAGGAGGAAAATTAAAATCTCATGCAGTTCCTTTCCCACTCTTTTCTAGATTTGGGCAAAGCTCAGTGACACCTTCAAAGCCACTCGTATGGAAAGGACCACGGGCTGGACGCGGCCACCAGGACTTAGGTTAAATTTAGTCTGTGGCTGAGCTAATCGCTCCTCTAACTCACCCAATGGACCTGTGTTTGACCCAGGGGGCGAAACAAGGGATAAAGCAGCCTCCGCCAGAATTTCAAAAACTCCCTACAGGCCACTGAATGTTTTATGCATCAGAAGGGAAGGCTGGGATTCCAGTCACTGCGGCTAGGAGGGGGGAGGGCTCGGCCAGCAGGGTGAGGGTGAGGGTGGGGGCGGGGTCGGTTTCAGCCTTAAGCCATCCAGGCCCGGTGTTTAGGGCCCTAAGCCATCCAGGCCCCTTCTGGCAGCTGCTCTCTACCTCGTTGCCCTGGCCTCTTTCAAAGAAAGCACACGTCTTTTGCTCCCTGGCGCAGCCCAAAGCAAGGGCACAGATTGTCCGAGCTGTAAAGCTGCCGATCGAGCCCCTGGGAACCGGGATGCGGGGCCATTTCATCTTTTCCGACCCTGCACCGGCCTCCATCGAGGTCCGCCCCCGCTGGGCCCGGAGCAGTAGCAGACTGTAACTCGGACCCGGGAGTCTGGTACCCTCCTCTGCTGTTTGATTTGTCGGACTTTCCACGGGGCGCCCACCTCTTAAAGACCTGAATTTAACACAGTAAAACAAGAACAAAAACATCAGTAGAACAGGCCGATTGAACATGGCACAGGGATTGATTACTACTCCCAATCCTACCATCACTGTGCAGACTCTAAAAAGAAAAGAAAAAAGTCCATACACTTGCATGACCCGTTTGGTGGTCAGATATTTATTTAAAAACACTAAAGCTGCAGGCCTGGCCTTCAGGACTGGCCACCTTAGTTGGCCCCACATTGACATAGATAAAAATTAGTCTTTATTTTGCACTCGAGTCACAGATCAGAAGCACCCAGAGTAAGTTCAGATTAAGGAGGCCGCAGGAATGTTCCCAGACTCCCTTACCTGTTAATAAAAATGCAAAGCCAAGATATCAAATTGAGCGTCTAAATTGAAACTGCTCTGCGTATGTTACACATCTGGCTGAGACACTGTGAAAATCGAACACTTAATAATTCTCAATGTCAAGATATTGTTCTTGTACCAAATAGGCAAACTACTAGGCTGGATCCCTTCTCTTCCCTACCCCCCTTTGTAGATTTCCTGTGAAGTATTGATTGCCAAGGTCTCTGCAAGATTTGCAAACTTTTACAGTCATTTATGGTGTGTGCAATAAAAACAGGTGATATGAGCATGCTAGTTCAAGGTGTAATGCAAAGATGTATTCGGTGCCCTTGGCAACTATCTGTGAGACCTGTTTGTCTTTACAGAACCCGCCCTTCACCGCAATGAACCCCTCTGTAACAAAGATTGGCCCTTTACATTTCCAGGGCCTTGGCCCCTCAGTGGAAAGGCACACAAGTTTCAAGCAGAAAATTCAGTTATTTCAAGCCAGGAAAAAAGAAAGAAAGAGAGAAAGAAAAACTTTAAACAAAACAGTGGAAAACAAGAAACAAAAAACTATTTAAAATTCCCCAATTTCCTACTTTCTTTTTTCATAAAGAAAACAGAGTAAATCTATGACTAATTTACAATGTACTCTCTCCCTGGCCCTGGCAATTGGGCAACAGGTATCTTTCCACTGTGAGAAAGTAAGAGGACTGAGACGACACAGAGGCTACACCACATTTTGGATTGTATGTGTCCAAAAGAGAAAGGAAAAAGACGGAAAATGAGTGTATCGTGTGAGAATGCTTAAAAGCCTTATTGGAAACTCTGTCCTCCTTTACCAGTCCTTTCTTTCTTTGTTTTTTTTTTAGGATTTATGTGGGAGACTGGGAAAGGGGGCAGAAGCCAAAATGATTCATTTCGAAAATTTTGTACTTTGAACAAAATCAGTTTTCTCATCTAGTGCTGCAAATAAAAATAAGTGACAAAATAAGTTCAAGAGATCCACTGTACAACGTGGAGGTCATACTTAAGGACAAGGTATTGCACTTTCAAAAAATGCTAAGAGAGCGGATGTTTAAGTATTTTTCCCACGAAGATGATGCGTATGTAAGGTAATGCATTTGTTAATTAGCTAGACTGTACAATTCCACAATGTTTATATACTTCAAAACATTATGTTGTGTATAATAATACATACACTGTTATATGTCAAAAAAATAAATGAATTTTAAAATAAAATAAATAGGATATTTCCAGTACTCCATAAATACTTCCAGTTGTTACCTTCTTCCAAAGGTAGCCATTATCTTGACTCCTAACTCAATCAGTTTTGACTATTTTTGAACTTTACATGAACGCAACTATAGTGTGCTTAAAAAAAAAAAGTTGACACATAGCTCCTGAAAAACATTCAGAATCCTATACCTGCCATCTAGTGGGCATCAGAGAAAATGCTGATTCTAGGCATCCTCCAAAGCCTCTGAGTCTAGCTGTTTTCCTACTTACAAACCAAAATAAGTGTAAGAAATGAAAGAAAAATATAAAATTAAAGCTAAAAGGAAAGAAGCAAACTATTGCATTAGGGAGCATTATAACATAATCATTCAATTCATTCCGTTTCCTTTCGTGTGTATTAATCATTAAGGTTATTGACCTTCACTCAGATCATCAATTTGTTATAATACTAGTTTTTCTTCTGCATATCTTCATTAAAAATTTATGTTATTCGCCTATTTTGGATTACATTCACTATCAGCTTTGGATCCAGTTGATATCCAAATTTCAAAACTTCAAAAAACAGCGAAGAGGTATATACCTCCTGTTTGGATTCTAAAAATACACAAAGCCATCCCCATTTTTGCAAAAAGAGAGAGAAAAGGAGGATGAGAAGCAGAAGGAGGAGCAGCAGCAGCAGCAGCAGCAACAACAAAGAAATATGGAATTAATTATACACTCATATGCTTGCTTTTGATACCTTGCATTAAGTTTTATACTTCTGTATTTGGCCTCATCAAATACAGTTGGCCCTTTCTATCCATGGGTTCTGCATCCCTGGATTCAACACACTGAAGGTCAAATACAAACACACACACAGACACCCACACACACATACATATACATATATATATGTATGCATATATACACATATGTTTATGTTTACATATATATGTAAACATATATATACGTATATATATGTAAACATGTTTATATATGTTTACATATGTATACGTATATATATGTTTACATATGTATACGTATATATATGTTTACAAATGTACACATACATATGTAAACATATATATACGGATATATATCTTTACATATATATATATATATATATATATATATATAAGTATGTATATATATGTTTAAGACAGAGTCTCCGTCTGTCACCTAGGCTGGAATGAAGTGGTGCATCTTGGCTAACTGAAACCTCTACCTCCTGGGCTCAAGCAATCCTACCACCTCAGCCTCCCAAGGAGCTGGGACTAGAGGCATGCATCACAATGCCGGTTAAATGTTGTGTTTTTAGTAAAGGCCAGATTTCACCATGTTGCCCAGGCTGGTCTTGAATTCCTGGGCTCAAGCAATCCACCCATTTTGGCCTCACAAAGTGCTGGTGGCATGAGTCATCGCACCCAGTGGAAAATATTTGGGGAAAAAAAAAAATGGATGGTTGCAGACATTCTTTGTTGTCACTAGTCCCTAAAGAATACAACTATATATATATATGTATATATTTACATTGAATTAAGTATTATAAGTAATCTAGAGATGACTTAAAGTATACAGGAGGATGTATTAATATCTAGGTTATATGCAAATGCTATACCATTTTATATTAGAGATGATCATTCTCAGTTCTTGGCATCTTCAGGAAGTCCTGGAAGCAATCACCACCATGGATACCCAGGAACAACCAAATCAAAACAAAAAAAAAAGTAAAAATCTACTTGGTAGGGCAACTTAAAACTACTTTTCGTTGAAGTTCACATTATAAAATATTTAGCATACATAGAAGTTTTGCTGAATGAAATAACCATTAAAAAATAATCGCTATATTTTAATGATAGCTGACTTTTTTATTTTAAGGGTGCTTTTAATGTGCCAGAATTGTTTTATGAGGTTTTAATTAGTTAACACCTTCAGTACTTACAACAACTCTAGAAGATCTGTATCATAAACATCATTTTATAGGTGATCACGGAAGCTGAGGAATCAGGAAGTCATGAAGCTGGTAGGTCAGAGCTGATATGATTCCAGAGCCAAGGGTGGCATGCATCTTCCATGTCATATTGCCGCCCATAAAGAAAAGAGGCAAAAAGACATCACTGCAATTCAAGTTATGGGCTAAAAGAGATACAAGACACATACAAAAGAAGTATTTGCTTGAAGGCATGTGGTCTGAAACATAGCAGACATCCAATTGAAAAGAAAAAAAAATCAGTTAATTAACACTAACTGCAAAAATCAAGTACTAAGAAAAATATAGGTAAAAAGCAAAAAATATATGCACTCATTTCATCTATTTAGCATAATTTTTGACCACTATCGTTCAAACCTTTATTGTAGATTGATTCTGCAGTCTACGCCCCTCTGTACTTTAACTGCAAGTAATGAAGTTACTGCTGCTACTGCAAATAGTTCTTGAAAAGCCCTCCAACATACTGCCAAAAATTTTGTTCCTGAACTTAGCTGGCCTCATCATTCCAATTATTTTTCCACTTTGCCCCATTCTAATTTCCAATTTTATTTACTAAACAAAATGTAAGTGTGTTCTGAACATACTTTTCTATTATCTAATCACAGAAATTTTTCTCGCCTTTTCAGGACAGTGACTGTATAAACCTGAGCTAGTTAAATGTATTCAAATTCCTCAATAACTGTCATGAGAACAAAGTTTCTCTTCTGGAAGCATATTGCTCATTTTAGAAACTGTAGGTGAATCATCAGTCTATGATGCAATATGTTTTTGTTTTGTTGTAATCCACAATATTTGAAATATTAATGATGACTAATTAAGTAGCACTGTAGCATGTAGGTATTAATTTATGAGTAGCGAATGCTTTCAAAAGCTGACAGCATTTGGCGCAGGATTCCTGCCACGGTTTAACACAAGAGAGGCCACTAGTTCTGCCTTCCTGATCTCTTACATGCTTCCAATCAAGATCAGACAGCAGATAAAAGCTGAAACTACAGCAGTCAGGCCCTTTGTATCTCTCTTGTGTATCCATGTAGATCTAAGTGCACCTTTCCCTTTTCAGGAAGAAATATTGACACTCTCACAGGAAGAGGAGATTCAACTCCCGCTTAAGGTTAATCCGTCCACCTGTGTTCTTGATTCCATCCCTTCCTGCCTATGCCTGGCCGTGTTCTATCAATTACAGTACTTCTTTTTCTTATATCTTCACACTCTCCCTCTCCAATGGTTTCTTCCCTGCAGGCTATAAATAAGTTCAAGTCTTACCAACAAACCAAAAAATTTTTAAAAAGCAAAAGCAAAATTTGCTGTCTACTTAGTCTCATGATATTGCCCTATTTTTTTGTCCTTTGCAGCCAAGATTCACTAGCCAAGTCGACTTATGGTCTCCTTATCAACACCTTTCATTCACTCTTCCACCCACCATAATCCGGCTTTAGCTGGTTCCACTCCAGGGACTCTGCTCTCAGAACGGGCCTTAGTGGCCTTCTGATTGGTAAATCCAATAAGGACATGTTCAATCCTTTTATTAAGCTCACCAGAGTCTATGTCTAAACCTCTTAACATTCTTTTATCTGTATTTCTTAACACATTGCTCCAACCATCCTATAACAACTGGCATTTCCTAAGATTCTTCCTTTACACCTTTTCCTTCTGCCTCTTTCTGGGAAATCCATGCACTCCAGCAGTTTTACCTGCCACAACACTGGTTTTTGATTCCCTAAATTATACTAAAACCCAGATCTTTCCTCTAAATACTGGTATCATAATAGCTTCGGCTTGCCGCTCACCTTCCAACTAGTGTCTTCTATACCTTTTACAGGCACTTTAAACTCGGTATTTTCTAAATTTATCTTATCCCAAAATATGCCTTTTCTTTGGATTAATGGAAGCATTATCCAGTTGACAAAGCTAGCAAAATAGGAACCGTCAGTGACTCCACCTTCTTTCATACCTTGAGTTAGTATTTGCATTCATTTATTTCAGTGGATTAAAGATTTTATTTTTCTCATATAACAAAAAGTCTGGAGATTGTGTAATCCTGACCTGGCATGGGAGCTAAACTGCTATCAGGGCTCAATCGCTTTCTATTTTCCTGTCCTACCATTCTTAGAGTGGGACTTTTATCTCATTGTTGCAATATGCTTCTTTTATTTTATCTGTATGCCAGGCAAGAAAGAGGAGGAAAAGCAAAGGGCCAAAGAACCATACGAACTAAAAGAATTGCCTCCCTTTAGATGGCTCTACTACCAGACACCAATTAGCAATGTATGTGTATGCTTCATTGGCCAGAACTGGATAAAGAAGATACTACTTATAGCTGTAGATTATAGTAAGGTTATCTTCAGTAACCAGATTGCCAAACCAAATACATTTAAGATTTTGTTAATGGGTATTAATAAATTGAATTTTGCAGTATAACAAGCAATCTCAGAATGTAGTTGCTTAAACCAATGATAGTATTATATCTCTCAATTCTTTGTGTTGGTGGGGCAGTTCTAACACAGCTCCACTGAACAATATGCAATGGCCTTAAACTCTCATCTAAGATTTCAGCTGGAATTGCTGAGCCTTCCTCTTTCTCTGTTTGACCACTCACGATCCAGGAGGATAGGACTTCTTCTCATGGTAGTCTCAGCATTCCCAGACAAAAAGGAAGGCAAGCTCTAATACACTAGTACCTTTTAAGCATCATTTAATATTTTGTTAATGTCTCACTGATTAAAGCCAATGACATGGCTAATCCAAGATTCAAGTAGAGAGAGAGATACTACTTCACAATGGGAGGATGGCAAAGTCACAATACTTACAGGAAATGGGAAAATTTATGTTTTTTTTTTTCCCCTAATCTACTATAGTAAGGAAGTCCAAAAGAATAGATATTATGTAGGCAAAACCAGTGGCTGTCTCATCTTTTATATTTTAATCCCTTTAACCTGATAATGCCTTAATTAATAATACTTAAGGAAAATCTGTGCATTCTAAGCATCCCCATAACTTTCTTTCCACATCAGTGATTGTTACATTGTCTTAGGTTTGGGTCACTTTGAAAATCTGATCGAAATTATGGTATATTATGGACTGAATGTCTGTGCCCCTCCAAATTTATATGTTGAATCCTCAACCCCTAGCATGACTGTATTTGGAGATGTGACCTCTAAGGAGGTAATTAAGGGTAAATGAGGTCATAAGGGTGGGGTTTTAATCTGATAAGATTAGTGACATCATAAGAAATAGACACCAGAGAGCTCCCCCGTCTCTTCCTCTGTGTGTGCACACTGAGGAAAGACCTTGTGAGGGGATAGTGAGAAATCAGCCATTGGCAAGCCAGGAGGAGAGTCACCACCAGAAACCCAGCCGGAGCCTTGATCTTGGACTTTTTGGCTCCCAAACAGTGAGAATGTAAATTTCCGTTATTTAGGGCACCCAGCATTTTGTTATAGCAAGTCAAACAGACTAATACCACTACCTTTTACCTAATTAAAAGTCTTTACATTAAGTTTTTGTGTGTGTATTGAAATTCCAGCTGGAGTTTCAGTCTCCTGAGTGGATCCTGATAGATGCAGGAGAAAATGGTGAGAAGGACAGAGGAGAAATTTATCTGTGAGTTCCCTTCTAACTACTGTTTCCTATTGGTCCAAGTTCTCAATGCCCAGTGTTTAACTCATGGACAGTTACCTCTCTAGACATTTGTGTGATGTATCCTATTCCCTTCAGAAGCTTCTGGGTAAGCTATATTACTCAGGGCGAATGGTGATGGGAAGAATTAGAATTTTAGTAGTTATCTCAGGAGGCAGAACTGCCCCTGTATCGACTGAGATAAGTCTCATTTATACTTAGTTGCCTCAGTGGTGACTGGGTGGAGCCCCTGCAGAGTTGGGCACCATGGTGGTGACAGGGACTTGATCCAGATAGTAAATGCTCCATCAGCCTGGGCTACAAAAGTGGGCACAGAATGGAGTAGGTCTCCAGCTGCTCCAAGAAAGATATTTACATAACAAAGAAATTCCTTGTTTTTTAAGCTGAAATTTGTGAATATGCTTGGTAATGTAATATAAGCTAACCAATTTCAACTGAAACAGAAATCACACCAAAAGTGGGGTGCTAATTTACAGAGATGCAAAAAGCTTACTAAGTAGGTGGCAAGAGTTAAAGGACTGGGCATACATCGGTGGTGAGAAAACTGGTTTCAAAAGCTGAAATCCATGAAGTGTGTCAGTGAAGCATCTGGTAGACTATTGATTGTGTTAACTTGGAAGTCAGGTTATATACCTAGTTAACTTGAGCTCCAGGAAACATGTTCTGAAAATAGATGTTGTAACAATGTTTGTTGCTGTTGGCTGTGGTTGGCAAGATATTATAAAAAAAAATGATTTTGCTGATTTATACACGTAAGTGAAGGAGAAGAAAGAAATTTAGGAAAATTGTACAGTTGGGAGATTAAAATAGTTCTTAACTCTAACGAGTAAAAGGTAAACAGAGGTCATCCAGCACGTGGCAGGTAAAGAGGACATCTTCCTGGTTGATAAGTGGAGTACAGGTCATCCCTGGCACAAGGTGGCAGAATAATTGCCAAAGATTTCAACAGAGGTGACCTCAGAAATTGTTCCAGTGTGGGAGGGAGGGTGTTGTGGAAGATATGATAGTGATATCATTTCATGTAACTTGAAAAGAATATGTATTTGGAAAAATATGAGGGTAGTAATCCTGAGTTCATTGATTACTGTTAAATTATATTAACCCTACAGAAGAATAATGAGGAAATAAGGGCTATAAACCAGCAGTAAATACCTAAGTGTGAAAGCCAGAGAGTTTCCATCTCAGTTTTTAAAAATGCCCTTATACTTTGAGTGGATGGGCAGACACAGTTAAGGTTATACCGAAGACCTAATTATCAGAACAACAGAACTCCCAAGATATTTGAATGCTTAGCCATGGCATGTCTGCTATATGAAAGTTAGGGCCCTGGTAAGGAAAATTTCAAATCCTGAATCATGGTACACAGCCAACCAGATGGACTGACCATAAGAATGTTATCTCTGTAACTCCCCTGGGTCTTCTGGGGGTGCAGAAGTGATACACTCTTCCCTGTTAAGAGCTAGCATTTCCTCTGTGCCAAAAGATGGTACCGAAACTGCTCTCATTCAAGAAAACAGATGCCTTCCTCACCCCTTAGAAGCTGCTCACACTTTCTGGTCTGCATGCCAAGTTGATAACTAGGGTTCTCTCCCAGCATAACCCACACAGCATTGTATGTAACTAGGGGTATGAGAACAGGACCATCACTATGTGATTGACATGACTATGGGGTCTATGCATGACTCAGAGTCAACCAACTTCACCGAAATCTGGATCAGCCTTCCAAGGGTATAATTGGGCCCGGGTGCAGTGGCTCACATCTGTAATCCCAGCACATTGGGAGGCCAAGGTGGGTAAGAACACTTCAGGTCAGGAGTTTGAGACCAGCCTGGCCAACATGGTGAAACCCCATCTCTACCAAAAATACAAAAATTAAGTGGGTGTGGTGGCACGTGCCTGTAATCCCAGCTACTTGGCAGGCCGAGGCACAGGAATCACATGAATCTGGGAAGAGGAGGTCACAGTGAGCCAAGGTCATGCAACTGCACTCCAGCCTGTGCAACAAAGTGAGACTCCATCTCAAAAAAAACCCAAAACCATAAAACAAAAGCAAAAGTATAATTGAAGTACCACATTGGAGAAAACACTTTAAAGGATGGGGTACCATCTTTAAAGATGGATATATTTATTAAATCGAACACTTCTACAGGGTCTGCATCCATAAGAGGAAAGATACCTGAATCCAGGAATCAAGAGGTGGTAGCAAAAGTGGCCTCTATAACTATTGCTCTCAATGACACAGTGGGAAACAGTACTTCTTGTCCCCACAAACTCTGGGCTCTGCAGTTGTTAAGTCTTAGTCTCCAAAGGAATGTGCTCTTAAAGGGAACACAGCAAGGTTGCCATTGAACTACAATTTATAGCTGCTATCAGAGCGCTTTGGATTCCACGTGCCCAGGGGCCAGCAGACAAAAAGAATACTATATTAAGCAATTCCTGATGAGCAGGAAGAGGTAGGGGTGCTTGTAGACAAGAAAATGCCAAGGCGATAGCTGAATGTGAGGAATGGTGGAAGAGAACATGAGTGCTATCTAGGATCAACTGCAACAACAGTGACTGCTTGTTACTCCCACTAACCTCCCTCTTCTAGGTTCCAAACAGGAGGAGGGATCCCCAGGAAGCATAAAGGAACTGCTCCCTGAACCTGTTGAGTATAGCTGAATGACACATTGGATGGATTGTGGTGGCCATAAGTACATGTCTTGCAGAACTCCAAGACAGGGAGCTTCACTAACCAATCTGCTGCACTTTGACATCCCCTATCAAGCCTGCCCCAGGGGCACATTTCCCACAGGCTTTGCACTGTTAATGACTGAGTGTACCAAGGACACAAAAGCAGTCCCATTTCTACTAAGGCAGACTCATTGAGATATGGGATTACTCTACTGGATGACTTTGGCTCCAGAAACCCCTGGAAGACTTGTTAAGCTTCTTTTGACTGTGTGGCCTTGGAGGTTTCTTCTATCCCACCTTTTCATCATGCCCTGGTGTCTCCCCCAGCTTCCCCTAGCTATTTCCCTATTTTTTTTTTCTCACAAGTGTTTGTCATAATAAAACAATTGCATATTTACTCCCATTTAGGGCATTTGCCTCTTGGAGGAACTGAATGAAAATGCTGTTCTGAGGGTAGAAGACCCTTGCAGAATCTGATGAGAAGGATTTTAGAATTGCTGTAGAACAGAGATTGCTGCATGATGGCCATTCATCACTTGTCTATACTGAAATATTTTTAGTGGATAAACTGTCCTTTTCCATCATTTATTATTAGGGGAAGAGTAACTTGCCCCTTTTTCATGGTTATTTAAATTAGGAGGAACTATATCCAAAGCTGCTATAAAGACTATCACACATAATATATATTATATTAAATAATATAATGCTTTATCCCAAAAATGTGGAGTTTGGGCTCAGTGC
This sequence comes from Cacajao melanocephalus, assembly GCA_963573385.1. Taxonomy (NCBI): domain Eukaryota; kingdom Metazoa; phylum Chordata; class Mammalia; order Primates; family Pitheciidae; genus Cacajao; species Cacajao melanocephalus. The sequence goes on from CAUYLG010039622.1 coordinate 90,686, forward strand.
CATATTGGATGAGACATCTGTTTTATTTTTATTTGTTTATTTATTTGGTTGGAGTTTCACTCTTATTGCCCAGGCTGGAGTGCAGTGGTGTGTTCTCGGCTCACTGCAACCTCCGCCTCCCAGGTTCAAGAGATTCTCCTGCCTCAGCCTCCCAAGTAGCTGGGAATTACAGGTGCATGCCACCACACCTGGCTATTTTTGTATTTTTAGTAGAGATGGAGTTTCAATATGTTGGTCAGTCTGGTCTTGAACTTCTGACCTCAGGTGATCTGCCCACCTTGGCCTCCCAAAGTGCTGGGATTACAGGCGTAAGCCACCACACCTGGCCCCGTTTGATGTGTCTTCATCAATGGGTGAGTATATTTTGTCTACAGATGAGAGAATGAGCCAAACATTTGAGTACAAGATTTAGGCACTGCGGTGATCATAAAAACTATTTACTATTTCTGATCTCTTCCCGTCAGGAAAATGTTAGGTAGCAGTTCCTGATCCTACTGCACCAGGTGGGACTGAGTAACCAGATATGGATAGTAAGTTCTAAGTGGAAGGACATGTGCCTTTGTTGGCAAGAACATCTAATTGCCAGATGTCTTTTTTCCCCTAAAATGATGGCAGCAATGTTTCTTCAGCATGGGTTCTAAAGTAGGGACATCACAGAAGAGAGTTGCCAGATAACACACCAAAAAATACCCTGCAGAAGCGAGAAACAAACCTTCCATGTTGTTGTTTTTTGTTTTTGTTTGTTTGTTTTCTTTCTTTTCAGAGATAGTCTCCCTCTGTTGCCCAGGCTGGAGTACAGTGGTGCCATCTTGGCTCACCGCAACCACTGACTACTGGGCTTAAGTGATCCTCACCCCTCAGCCTTCCTAGCAATAGGGATTACAGGTGTGCACCACTATGACTGGCCAGGTTTTGGTAGAGACAGGTTTTGCCATGTTTCCTAGGCTGGTCTTAGGTTCCTGGGCTCAAGTGTTCTGTGCACCGAGGCTTTCCAAAATGCTGAGATTACAGGCATGAGATACTGTGCCCGACCTACCTTCTGTGTTTTAAGCCTTAAAATGTTAGTTATCTGAGCATAATTCAACCCAGAGATTCTCAGCCTAACTGTGCATCAGAACTACCTGGAGCATTTGTTAACATACAGATTGGGAGCCTAGTTTTTGTTTCTATTAAGTAGGTCTGAGGTGAGACCCAAGAATCTGCATTTCTAAGAAGTTTGCAGCTGATGCTGCTGCTGCTGGTCTAATGACCACACTCTGAGAAACTGAACTAACCAATCTCAATGTTTCTATTAACCTTAACATTCTTTTGTAACCTATATAACTAGGAGCATTAAGCACTTAAGGACACACATGATGAGATCACTTTTCTGCACAATGGGGCTTCTATTCAGTTCCTAAACAATTGGAAAATTGCTTTTACCATCAATGGAAATGGGCTACAATCCCATATGTACTCTACAGTGTGGACATTATATTGAGTCAGCAGCAATAGCAGATTCATGGAAAGACAATAATTTGGGACCATGCAATTAGAAAAGAAAGCATTAGTAGCTGTAAATCTTGGTCAGCATTCCGAGAACAGAATTGACTCTAGTTAGTTTAACCAGGAATTGTTTTAAAATGCAGTATTAAATAGATTATAAAAATGTTAGGGAAGATAAAGAAATGAATCGTAGGGGCTGTGTCTGTCCTGTTTACTACTTTATCTCCAGTATCTGCAAGTGCCTTGTAATTAATGTATATATTGACTGGATAATAACAATGAACTTATGAATTTTATTTTAGTTTCTTACTGCTGCCCATTGTGGTTCATTATCAGCAAATGTGTGGAGGTTATAACTGAAAACTGTTCAACATTGAATTGTTTTGACAGTTTACTCTTAGATTTGCTCTAAATCTGTGTGGGTGATAGGTAAGTTATGGGCTGTGCTTGGTGTTTAGAGCAAAATTTCTCAAGAAGTGAATTTAGAGATATTACAGATAATTTTCTAGAAGCAATCAATTCCTCCTTTTACTGAAGAAATCCTTTAGAGATTCATGAAATAAACCATGTTTTAAAATGAACATATTTTCATTGAACTATACACTTAAAATAAATTCATATTTTAATTATACCACAAGGAAATTGATTAGAAAAGTCAAAAAAAAAAAAAAAGGTCTTTTTGCTTTTCTAGGAATTTGTGAAAATGTTAAAATAAAATACATTCAAAGATCCTGAAAATTATGTGCAAGTAAAGAACTAATCAAAAACTAAAGAGATTTATTTATTTATTTATTTATTTATTTATTTATAGACCTGGCAAGGTGGCTTATGCCTGTAATCTCAGCACTTTGGAGACTGAGATGGGTGAATCGCCTGAGGTCAGGAGTTCGAGATCAGCCTGGCCAACATGGTGAAACCCCATCTCTACTAAAAATACAAAAAAAGAAAAAGAAAGAAATAGCTGGGCATGGTGGCAGGTGCTTGTAGTCCCAGCTACTTGGGATGCTAAGGCAGGAGAATTCCTTAAGCCCAGGAGGCAGAGGCTGCACTGAGCCAAGATTGTACCAGTGTACTCCAGCCAAGGTGACAGAACAAGACTCTATCTTAGTATGTAAACAAATAAATAAATAAATAAATATTTTTAATTTTTTTTAAAGGTGGAGTTTTGCTCTTTCACCCAGGTTGGAGTGAAGTGGCACAATCTCCACTTATTGCAACCTCCACCTCCCGGGTTCAAGTGATTCTCCTGCCTCAGCCTCCGGAGTAGCTGGGATTACAGGCACTTGCCACCAAGCCCAGCTAATTTTTGTATTTTTGGTAGAGACGGGGTTTCATGATGTTGTCCAGGCTGGTCTCAAACTCCTGATGTCAAGTGATCCTCCTTCCTCAGTCTCCCAAAGTGCTGGGATTATAGGCCTGAGTCATCACACCCAGTGAGATTTATGTTCATTTAATACAATTTTTATAAAGATTTCTTTTTTTGTTACAGAAACCGTCCACAACCTAATCTATTTCACTTATAGAAAAATAAAGTCACATTGAAGCTTGTATTCCGGAGTAAAATAACTATTTTTGTAGCTGACCATTAATTTTTTTAAAAAAATTCTAGCATCCAGGTTTTTGAAACCTAAATGATTAAGAGAGAAAGAGTTGAAAGAAAAATCATGGCTATTAGGTTCATTTTTAAGCAGTGTTAGAACCGTAAATATGGGAAAACATATATTTTCTTAATCCTCTTTATTTATGTGAGCAAACCTGTTCAGGAAAATATTGTATTCTACTAAGGATGGTATTATATTATATCATATCATATCATATTACTATACCATGCAGTACTCAGTACACGTAATGCTAACTCTCTTCCATTCTATGTTAACATCAGTAGAACATTAATTGATAATTGCGTGGTAACTATGCAATTAACTCATGTCATCACCGTACCTTTTCATTAGTGTCTCCAAGAGGAGTATTACCCTCTCAGTGACCTCCGCATGAGTGATAACATCCTTAGCTGTTAAAGTGAAAAAAAACATTAAGTGAATTTAGTGTTGTGAAGGGTGATGGAGTGACAGCCTTGGAGACTGGAGCCCTTTTTATCTATCGCATGGCACGAATAGTGAAAATGCAAACCTCTCTAAGCAGCATCATTAGTGCATCTCACCTCTTTTCTCCAAGAACAGAAGATTTCCTACTTATTCTTTTACTTGCTAAGATGACTTGCAAAGTCACCTATTGTGTTTGCAATTTTTCCCAGAGAGGTTAACGGCTGTGAAAGCTCTCCTAATGCCACAGGCTCATTCATTTCTCTGTTCCCAGGCAGTAATCATGCTAACTAATACACTTGGTATATCTGTTCTTTAAGCACAACTTTGAAAATTCTTATCATGGATTCTCACTTATCAAGTGTCTACTCGGGGTGTAACCAAAAACTATTAAACATTAAATTACTTTTATAGAAAATTCATTCTTATATTCAACCTCGGTCATGTTTTTTTCTTTATGTTCACATTCTTCCTGAAAATAAAATAAAAAGTAGATTATATATTCAATGGTGTAGCCTTTCTCAAACTATGGGACATTGGCGAGGAAAACTTTTAAGCTGGAGAGTGGGGGTATCAAGTGATTAAATGCATGGCCTTGGAAATCAGAGTCACCTGGATTTGAGTGCAAGTGATGACATTACCTGAGCACATAAGAAGATATAAGAACACAAAAGAACTAGGTATTAGAAAGTGCTTCCTTGAGGAAATACTCTCTCATCTGTGATATGAAAGAGAATCAGAGTTAGCTAGACACAGGAGAAACATTCTAGACAGAGAGTCTAAGGAATCGACATTCACAAAAATTCTATTATGAGAGAAAGCCCAGCACACCAAAACATAAGACCTCTGAAATGGAGCTTGAAGGGGTGGGATCTTTATGGGGTATGACAGCTGAAGAGGTAGACCATCATCCGCCCCTGGAGGACACAGAGCAGGGATGAGGCTGCAATTCTGTATGCTCTGAGCAGTAGGAAGCCACTCATGAGTCATAAATATGTGTGTATGTGTATGTGGGTTTGTATGTATGTGTGAGTGAAGGGAGGAGGTGTGGAATGTAAAGTACAGTAGAGGAATTTTAATAAAATTTATGCTTTATAAAGATCACTCTGGTTGCAGTGTGGACAGAAAGGGCAAAAGTCTATGTGGGGAATCAGTTAAAAGCTTATTTCAATATGCTAGGCAAGAAACAAAAGTAGTCTGTACTAGAGTGGTGGTGGTGAGGATGGAAAGATGGGTACAAATTCAAGCAATATTTAGGGGGTAGAACTGATAGGACTTGAATATTGGAAGGTGAGGGGAGGGAAGATGAGAGAGGACTCTTAGGTTTAGGCTGACCAAACTAGATGGTTGTCTACTCACATGGGAGATGCCAAAGAAAGAGAGGTTTTTGTGAGAAGATCTGGGATTTATGGAGGTGACTGTAGGATCTCTGAGAATAGATGAGTCCACAGCGTCTTATATCAACTCTTCTAGTAACTTGTATCCACTTTTGTCCCTTTTAATCCATTTTCCACAGTGCAGCCAGAATCATCCTCCAAAGTGCTAAATTTAATTACAACACTTTTCCTCCTGCTTCAAACCCTTAAATGACTTCTTACTGCACTTAAGATTTTTAGAAAAGTTAATAGAATCTAAAAAGCCTGTACGACCTGGTCCCTGGTTCTTTGGTTAGTATTAGATTATGCCACTCTTCTCCTTACTCATTATACAGCCTTTACTCTGACCTTCTCGTTTCCTGAAAGCACCACATCCTACATTACACATGCTCAACAATCTTGGCTTATTTATCTTCTACCCATTCTTCAGTTGTCAGGTCAAACTTCTTGAGGAAGGCTTTTCTGCTACGTATTCTCTTGGCCCTTGTAATTTTCTTTCAGAACATTCATCATTGTAATATATCATTGTGAGACTCTTAAATTTCAGTGTCATCATGGAAGCTTATATGCGGGTTGGCAGAATACAACAGTTTATTTGGATGATTGGGGTAGGCAAAACAATAGCCTGTCAATGATTTCCACACCCTAACTTGGAATCTACAAATATGTTCAAGTACATCCAAAGGAATTTGTAGAAGTGATTGAGTTAAGAACCTTGGGCTTGGGATGGTGGCTCACACCTGTAATCCCAGCATTTTGGAATGCCAAGGCTGGCAGATTGCTTGAGCTCAGGAGTTCAAGACTAGCCTAGGCAACATAGTGATATCTTGTCTCTCTATAAAATAAAATTTAAAAAAATAAGGAAAAAAATGTTGAGAACCTTGAGATGGGGAGATTATGCTGCATTAACTGAGAGAGCTCAATCCAACCTCATGAGTTTATAAAGGCATTAATATTTCCCAGATATTGTCAGAAAAACAGGTGTGGTGACAGAAGCAGGGTCAAAAAGATGCTACTTTGCTGGTTTGAAGATTGAGGAAGAGGGACAAAGCAAAGGAATGTAGGCAGCCTATAAAACCTATTAGGTTGGTGCAAAGTAATTGCAGGTTTTGCTATAAAAGTAATGGCAAAACCACAATTACTTTTGCAACACCCTAACAGACAAAGCAAGGAATTCTCTTAGAGTCTCCAAAAAATATTGCAGCCAGGCTGCACCTTGATTTTAGCTTAGGGACACCTGTGTTGGACTCCTGACCTATTGAACTGTAAGATAATACATGTGTGTTTTAAGACAATTAAGTTTGTGGTCATTTGTTACAGTAATAACTGAAAACTGTTAAACATTACATTACTTTTACAGAAAATTTATTCTTATATTCAACCTTAGTCAAGTTTTGTTCTTTAAGTTCACATTCTTATTGAAAATAAAATAGAAAACAGATTGTATACTCAATGGTTTATGCAGTCTTTTTCAAACTATGGAACAATGGAGAGGAAAACTCTTAGGCTGGAGGGTGGAGATATCTTAATGATTAAATGCATAGGCTTGGAAATTAGAGTCACCTGGGATTTGAGTGGAGGTGATGACATTACCTGAGCACATAAGAAGATAAAGGAACAATTACATCTATAAGATACAATATAGGTGCAATTGTGAATGATGCTTACACTATGAGTCATTTAAAGTATGTTTCTGCTTCACTGGTTTTCTACTTCTGAAGTTTTCATAGTTTTATCATGTTGCTGAGCCTCATGAAAATATAGTATTCTAAATTGCTTCATTGGTTTTCAAATTCTAAAGTATGTTTCTGCTTCACTGGTTTTCTAATTCTAAAGTTTTCATAGTTTTATCATGCTGCTGAGTTTCATGAAAATATAGTTTTCTAAATTGCCCATACAAAAATAATTGTCCTTAACTTTGACCTTCTTAATGGAATTCATGGCAGCATTCATAACATCAAATGTTCCACATAAGACAAAAAAAAAAACTTCTAAGACTCTACATTGATCTTATAAATTGATTAATAAATTATCAAATTATTATTAAAATTAGCTTAGGTGGTTATTATTTTTAGCATCTTCTAGATTTGATATAAAACTGGCATCATCTAATGCTCTATGAAGTTCTTCTTTTGCTAATGGACCCAACATTCTATCAACAACCATTTCACTGGAGGACGTTGTGGCCCATGCTTGTAATCCCAGCACTTTGAGAGGCTGAGACAGGCAGATAGCTTAAGCTCAGGAGTTCAAGACCAGCCTGGGCAATATGGCAAGACCCCATCTCTACTAAAAATACAAAAAAAAAAAATAGCTGGGTATGGTGCTGAGCACCTGTGGTCCCAGCAACTCGGGAGGCTGAGGTGGAAAAATCTCTTGAGCTCCGCGGGTGGAGGTTGCAGTGAGCCGAGACTGCACCACTGCACTCCAGCCTGGGCAATGAAAAGAGATGCTATCAAAAAAAAAAAAAAAAAAAAAGGATGAGGGACCTTAATATAGGGACACAAGATTGTATTATTTTACTGTGTCCAATCTAAAAATAAAAAGTCATTTCATGATTCCATAAGAAATCATGAAATGAGTAAAATTAATGATTACTGTCACATAGTCACATGCCACATAATGATGTTTTGGCCAACAACAGACTGGATATATGATGGTAATACCATAAGATGATAATATGTATGGCATTTTTACTCTACTTTCTCTATGTTTAGATATGTCTGGATAAACAAATAGTTATCGATGTGTTACAATTGCATACAGTATTAAACAGGTTCAATAACGTGCTATACAGCAGTGATCCCCAACCTTTCTGGCACCAGGGACTGGTTTTGTGGAAGACAATTTTTCCATGGAACTCAGGGGTCAGGAAGATGGTTTTAGGATAATTCAAGCCCATTACATTTATTGTGCATTTTATTTATATTATTATTACATTGTAATATACAATGAGATGATTACACAATTCACCATCATGTTGAATCAGTGGGAGCCCTGAGCTTGTTTTCTTGCAACTAGATGGTCTCATCTGGGGTTCATGGGAGCCAGTGACACCTGAAGTGTGTGGCTTATGTCCAGTCTATTCCATAATCTCATTTTGGTTGCTGTCACTGCAGAAATCCCTGCTTCACAAGGATAGGAAGTTGGACATCGAAGTAGGCTTTTCAGTGCTTTTGTGGCAATCTCAGAATATTCTGCCTTGACTTTAATCCAGAATGTGTAGAGATTTGAAGTTGTCTCAAACATACTTTTAAGGCCACCAGATGCAGCTTTACAATTGAAGTACATCAACTCACTTGCCACTATAAAGCCTGCCACCAGATACAGCTTAATTGTCACTTGTCCACTCACCGATAAGGTTTTGATATGACTCTGCAAGCAATTGATTTATTGTGGTCTCTGTGCAGTCAAACCTCTCTGCTAACATTAATCTGTATTTGCAACTGCTCCCCAGTGCTAGCATCACTGCCTCAGCTCTCCCTCAGAACATCAGGCATTAGATTCTCCTAAGAACCATGAAACCTGGATCACTTGCATGTGCAGTTCATGATAGGGTTTGTGCTCCTATGAGAATCTAATACTGCTGCTGATCTGACAGGAGGCAGAGCTCAGGAAATAATGCCTGTGATGGGGAGTGGCTGTAAATACAGATGAAGCTTCTCACTCACCTGCCACGCGCTTACTGCCGTGTGGCCTGGTTCCTGACAAGTCACGGTCCAGTACCATGCCATATAGCCTAGGTGTGTAGTAGGCTCTTCCATCTAGGTTTGTGTAAGTATACTTTATGATGTTCATACAATGATGAAATTGCCTAATGATGCATTTCTCTGAATATATCCTGGTTGTTAAGTGACTCACGACTGCATATGAAAAGTCATGCATCACAGTGTGATAAGTCAATGTACATTCTGCAACCACATTTGTTCAATCTTTGTCTTCAGGCACACTCTTTTCAAATTAACTGCTTGTTTTGGGGATAGTTGTTGATATGTCTTCATCAGACATACTTCCTCTGGTTTTTAGGTGGTCAGTGATATCCTTATAACCCCCATAGTGGATGGCAGAGGTCATTAAATATTTTCAGCACGTTAACACATTCATCATCAACTCTCTTGAGAAACAAAGTGTACCACTAAATTTTTCCTAAATGTACATTTTCTCTTTTTTTTTTTTTGGTGGGGGGGATGGGTTGTTGCCAAAAGTATTTCAAAATAAAACAGCATATTTTGTGACATGTTTTATGACATAATGGTTCATTCTCTATTTCTAATTTTATGTAGTTCTAAACTATAGATCTCTTTGTGTTTTACTGGCACCCATGACTAGTGTCCACTGGAACAGCTGGAACACCAAGTGGTCATCAGAGAGAGCACATGCCATTCTCCCAGCATCACTAAGGCCAAGGAGTTAACTGCTTCAAGCCACTTGTGTCCAGCTGTGTGTCACACAAAATGTTCTGCTAAAAATTTATCTCTGCCTCCCAACATGTTCTTTGATGCAGTCTGTGTGACTCTATTTTAAATGGTATGAATTTCTGAGAGTCCTTTGCCTCCTTCAAAACTTAGTAGTTTTGTCAAAAAAATGAGCTAGACATACCAATTCATCAAGATCTATTTTTTTCCATGAAGCTTTCCCAACCCTGAGGCAAATAGTCTTCTTGCTGGTCCATCATGCTTGCAGTCCCTACAGGCCAGGGCATATCTGCCTTCACAATTTGGGGAGCTTAGGCCTTTGCTCTGGAAGATCTGCCACCTGCTTTTCCTCAACTCCCTGCATTCCTGTCATTTCCCAGAATAATAGAAACTCCTCAAATTTAGCAAAGTTCGAAACTTGTAGAAACTGACATGATTAGCTGTTCTCTTGAAACAACTTTGCTTTTCAAGTTAATCAAACATGCTTCTCAGTTCACAAAGTCAATTGGACTGTAAATGCTTATTTATTGATTTATTGAGACATGGTTTTGCTCTGTCTCCCAGACTGGAGTGCAGTAATACAAACATGACTTACTGCAGTCTCAATCTCCCAAGCTCAAGAGATCCTCCTGCCTCCGCCTTCCAAGTAGCTGGGACCACAATTATTTGTCTATAGGGGTCTTGCTGTATTGCCCACACTAGTCTCCAACTCCTGGGTTCAAGCAATCCTTCTGCCTTGGCCTCTCAAAGTGCTGGGATTACAGGCATGAGCCATCATGCCCTACCTACATTTATTTTTTGATACTGAATTTAAGGTCCATTTTGAGTCTCCAGTGTTCTCTGTGACAGAAATTTAACTTTAATGAGTTGCAGATAATTTTAGTTAATTCAGGATCCTTCCTTATTCTTCTGCCTTCACATCTCCAAACTTGTCAGTGGCTTCTTCATGCCAAACACTGACCAGCAAGGGTCTCTGGTATCTCACTATCCCAGTTTGCTTCTTCTGAGGTATACATGTGCTGGAAGACTCTTGATTTTTGGTCCAGCCAGTTGTGACTGCGTTGCTCTTTGATCTTGACTGCAGCCTTTGCTAGATTCACCTCATTATTCTGACAATATTTAGACATGGACATCACTATATCTCATCCAAAGTACATGTGATCAAAATGGTGCAGAGGAAAATCAGCCACTACCAGACGCCATGTTTGAGCCTCAACAGAAACCATACTTCTAAGTCAGAAATCAAACTACATCTGACTAGTCTGCATTACAACAAAAAGAGCTATTAAATAGCTAGATCTTTATTTTAAGTAAACTGGGACATGTTTTCTATGCTGGAATTTAGGTAAAGGCCAAGTTTTCTCCCTCATCACTGTCATTTTTTTTATGTTCTTGGTTTTCTATATTTGAAATCCAAAACATTATTTTCGTATTTCAGCTTAATTGATTTTTAGAGAAGTATTTTATAAATAGGAAAAATATGTAACCTGAATTTGAAAGCATCATGGAGTGTAGAAGACAAAGATACACGATAGTTCATGAGAAATTGACTTGTTCAATGTAGTTACACAATTTTAGACATTTATTTGGTGCATTAGTAAGTCCACAGATGTAGGGTGAGCTCTGCAAAGAAGAAAAGCTATGCCCCCACCTTCATCTCTGAAAAGACAGATTACCTAAAACCTTTATACATGGGGCTTATATTTAACTTCCAGCCTGTACTAGGTACTGCTTACCCCAACAATTTGGACTAGTTCTTCTTCCCCTACAAATTTCATGGACCCTGAAAATACTTAATTGAGAAAGGGACCCTAACACAGATACTTTTTAAAGAAAAAAAATATAAATTTGTTGTTCTATTTCAGGTGAGACAAACAAAATAGACTTGGATCGCATTTTGAAATAATTGTTTTATCTTTAATTATCTATATCCTACCATTTTCTCCAAAGAATTTATAGCAAACTCCAAGAGAATCTAAATTGTTGTTCCAGTCCAAATTAGATGTGTTTACAGAAGCCAGTTGAGCTTCTCATGCCCTCCTCTTTTTTGATTATTAATACACTTCCAGTGGCATAAATTTACCTGTCTATTGAGGATATAGGGCTCTGATTTTAACCCTCTTTTTTTTTTTTCTAGAAGAAGGATGGTAATGACTTGGCATCTCCAACAGTAAATACAAAAATGCATAGTTAGCAGACCTCATGTTTTTTTCTTAAACTACCTTTAAAACTGTAACAAGATACATCCTTCTGGAAATTCCTAACATTCCATTCTGATACTTTACTGTCCACAAACATCAGCTGAAGTACTGTGTGTTTAGAGCTATTATCAAGATTAAATAGGTTTAAAGAGAAGCAGGAGACATGCCACTTTCTGTTAAAAAATCTGGAACCTAATTGAGACATCCAAGACATATATGTATATATATATATTTTTTTTGCTCTTATTGTACTTGCCACCAAGACATATTTATAAGAAATTATTAAAACATCAATTTTAAAACAAAAACATCTCATTATTCTGTGATTTCAAATAAATGATCTAATTTATACTTTGTGGCATTGCAAAACATGTTATAAACAGAGTGGGATTACCAAACAGAGAGGTTGATGAAGGTTGGAATTCCATAGATGTCAAGATTGAAAAGAAGGTGTGTAAGTCATTCCTGGAATTATGGATAAGATTTGGAGAGATAGAAAGAAGAAAAGTAATTACAATTCTCTTCCACTAAAATAAATGTATTTGTTCTTGTGTACTGTTTGATACAAATCTTTATGCCACATTCAATATCTTTACCCTACTCCCTAAACCTTCTATCTTTCTCTAATTTTTTGACACTGGTAACTATCTCACCAATGTTAAAAAAAAAAAGCATTATTTTGACCCATACATAGTTGCAAAGCAAAGTTTCTTATGAATATGTTTTAAAACTCTGTAGCTTTGATCCATAAATTCAGGCCATAGATATTTGCTGTGATCAGTTTACCTCAGAAACCACTCTCTCTGTTCAGAGGAGAAATGAGGGATAGAGGGAGAGGAAGGCACTAAAAAACTATAGTTTCTGCTTGCCAGGAACTTGTTGTTTTCATCTGCCCAGACTTCCTCTCATTTTCTGGGTAACATCAGAACATTCCCACCTCCAACTCGCCTTACTCCCCACATAACCTTTAAGACCTACTTTGCCTCACCCTGTGGTTTTTAGTAGTTTATAATGGGTGGCCAGTCAGAGTACTCTGTCCCAGTCTATGCCATTCACCAGCCAAATGGAGGGACACATCTTGGGCTGAGATGATGATTAGTTTTTATACCTTGGGTCATAGTGCCCAGAAGGTGAATATTTGATCCAGACTGGGACAATCAGAGTCCCTCCTTGAATTTCTACAGTGGAGGGAAAATATAGCTCTTTCCTCTTGAATCAGAAACTGTTAAGATATAAACTCAGACAAGTTTCCATGCAGTATTAGTCCATTTTCTGTTGCTTATAAAAGAATACCTGAAAGTAGATAATTTGTAAAGAAAATAAATTTATTTCTTGCAATTATGGAAGCTGAGAAGTTCAAGGACGAGGGACTGTATTGGGTGAGAGCCTTCGAAGTCTCAAGGCAGCACAGGACATCACATGGTGAGGGGACTCAGTGCGCTTGTTCCTGTCTCTCTTCTTTTTATAATGTCGTCGGTTCTACTCCCAAGTTGAAGGAATGTGTGTTTTGATAAAGAGCCAAAAAGCCAAGAAAAACCATTACACTCTTCAAGAAAACTAAAAGAGAGGGAACTTGCCCTAACAGTGATCAATACTTACCCTAAAGCTGCAGTAATTCAGTGAAATATTGGTGCACTGATAGAAAGATAGGCACATACACTTGGAAATATCAATTGTGTTAAGCATATTTATTCTTTAAACCTTTTGAGAAATGGAATTCTCTGAATTTTTATGGCGCCTCACTTTCTTAGATTAACATTACGTTGTGTCTAATATGATCACAGATAAATGGCATGCCTCTAAAAATGTAGAAATACCCATGGCAACAAAAAAAAATACAGTCAAAATGAAAATCACAATTTTGGTCAGGCATGGTGGCTTAGGCCTATAATCCCAGCTATTTGGGAAGCTGAGGTGGGAGGATCACTTGAAGCCAGGAGTTTGAGACCAGATTGGGCAACACAGAAATACCCTCTCTCTACAAAAAATAAAATAAAATAGAAAAATTGGCCAGCTGTGGTGGCACATGCCTGTAGTCACAGCTGCTCAAGAGGATGCGGCAGAAAGATTGCTTAAGTTTAGGAATTTGAGGCTGCAGTGAGCTATGACTGTGCCACTGCACTCTGACCTGGGTAACAGGGCCAGGCCCTGTCTCTAAAATATCCATATTTTTTGCAAAAGAAAAAAAAAAGAATCACAATTAGCAAAGAACAGTGGATACAAAGAGGCTCAACAAATTGAATTCTAGAGAGAAACAAGCTTTCCATAGGTGAGCAGACAACCATTGTGTCAGCTTCCATTACTAAGGTTGGGTGTCTAGTCTAGATACGTGTGGGTAGACAAAAAGTCTGGCATAGGAGAAACTCTTCTAAGAATAGAAGAAATCAGCTAAGCCTTAGACAACAGAGTAGGCTGAAGAGATGAAATAGAACCAGGAAGAGTGCAATGATAGAACTAGCCCAATCGGGTTCAACTTTGGGTAATAAAATAATGAGTTGTTTTTCAGTTGCCATGGATCCCAAGTTACAAGTGATGTCACCTAAGTATGCCTCAATAAACTAAATGTGCAACCACAGGAGGAAGGTAAATGCTTGGACCAAGAAACAGGGCCAAACTAAGAAACTGACGCCACATGGCATGATCCATGATCTAATCAGACTAAGCCCCAGCATCACCCCATGGTGAGATCCAATAAGATCACACCTCCCAACATCACTTTGTTGCAAGATCCAATTGGATCGTGTCTTACTGCCCTCTGCCTATAAAACATGCCTCAGCCTCCAGCTCAGGGAGACAGATTTGAGCATTGCCTTCTATTCTTTTGCCAGCTGACTCACAATAAACCTTTCTCTGTATGAAAACCTGATGCTTTGGTATTTGACTTTCCAATGCATGTGAGCAAACAAATCCAGTTCAGTTTGGTAACTAGGGCCTTGAATCCAAAACAAATTGTTCTACCTGACAATTCTCTTTTGGCTCCAATCAATACAAGCTTGAATTTTGCATTCTCTCTGGAAAAAAAAATTTGATCTGAGAGAGAAGTGGGAAGAAATCACAATAAAACTACATTTAGTCGTGTAAATCCCAACTCTTGGTTCAAGAATATCTGAAATTGAAATCCAACCAATTTCCATCTCAAATACAGACATAATAAAAATGGTTGCAACGTGGGAGAGTGGGAATGCCCCTGTTCATGATCAAACTCAACTGAATTTAAAGATACAATACATCTTTAGTTCAATTCAACTTCAGAAATTATCTAAATAATTAGTCTTTTTACTCATTGTCAGGCAGAGGAAAAGGCTTGCACTTTGCGAAAAATAAAACTAAATAAAACAAATTCATACTTTATACTCCATTGTTACTCTGTACACAATGTCTAGTATCCAATTAAAAGTAATCAAACAGCAAAGAAAAAGGAATATGTGACTCATAAATAAGAAAAAGAACAAGATTTAAATTAAATTGTTTAAAATGACTATTATAGATATATAAAGGAACTTAGAGAAAAAGGTGGATATAGTGAGTGAAAGGATGAGGCAGTCAAAAATAGACGTGGAAATTCTGAAAACAAATTTGCATGTAGATATGTATACATGTATATGTATACAGACATATATACAAGTGCATATGTATATTATGTATATATGTATATACATATACACATATATATGTGTGTATATGTATATGCATATATATGTAAATATATATGCATATATATGCATATATATATATATATATATATATATATATATATGACCTGAAATCAAACATCTATTCATTGGGTTTAATAAAAGATTGAATACTATAGAATGATTAAATGAAATTAAAATAGAGTCACAGTAATTATCTAAATTGCAGCAGACGAAGAAAAAAGAGTGAAAATAATGAGCAAAGCATCAGCACCTGTAAGAGTTTATGAAGTGGCCTAATATTCCTGTAACTGAAATTTTAGAAAGAGGGGGGACAAA
The DNA here is from genome assembly GCA_963573385.1 of Cacajao melanocephalus. NCBI lineage: Eukaryota > Metazoa > Chordata > Mammalia > Primates > Pitheciidae > Cacajao > Cacajao melanocephalus. The sequence goes on from CAUYLG010039622.1 coordinate 106,176, forward strand.
GGGATGGAAAAAAATGTGAGGGATTTTACAATTTTTTTTTTTTTTTTTTTTTTGAGATGGAGTCTCACTCTGTAACCCAGGCTGGAGTGCAAGGGCACAATCTTGGCTCACTGCAACCTCCACCTCCCAGGGTCAAGTGAATCTCCTGCCTCAGCCTCCTGAGTAGCTGGGATTTCAGGTGTCTGCCACCATGCCCAGCTCATTTTTTGTGTTTTTAATAGAGTTGGGGTTTCACCATGTTGACCAGGCTGATCTCGAACTCCTGACCTCAACTGATCCACCTGCTGGCCTCCCAAAGTGCTGGGATTACAGGTATGAGCCATCGTGCCTATCTGATTTTACAATTTTTATAAAAAAGCATAAATATACAGGTTCACGAATGTCAGTGAATCTCAACCAGAATGAATACAAAGAAAATCACACCTCTCCATATTACAGCCACATTGCTAAACAATCAAGAAAGGCAAAACAAATTTTTTTAATGGCTTGAACCTGGGAAGTGGAGGTTGCAGTGAGCCCAGATTACACTACTGCACTCCAGCTTGGGCAACAGATTGAGACTCTGTCTCACAAAAATAAAATAAAATAAGAATAAAGAAAGAGGTATTTTAAAATCTTTAGAAAATATTTAAAATGCTCCAAGAAAGGTGGGGAGAAGACATATCACATAAGTAACAATAATTTTTTTCTCAAAAACAAGGCAAGTTAGAAGACAGTGACATGACATCTTTAAAGTTTTAAAAGAGAGAAACCTGTTATCTAGAATTTGATGCAGCCAGTATTCAAAAGTCAAGTTGAAGTAACGATATTTATTTTTTCTTTATTTATTTTAAGACAGGGTCTTGCTCTTCCACTGAGGCTAGAGTACAGTAGCAGGATCATAGTTCACTGCAGCTTAGACCTCTTGGGAGCAAGCGATGCTTCAGCCTGAGCCTCAAAATAACTGGGACTGCAAGTGGACACCCTCATGCACAGCTAATTTTTAATTTTTTGTAGAGACAGGGTCTCACCATGTTGCCCAAGCTGGTCTTGAACTACTGGGCTCAAGCAATCCTCTGGCTTAGCCTTCCAAAGTGCTGGTATTACAGGAATGCACCACCATGCCTAGCCTCTATAAAAGAGACAATGTAAATGGCCAACAAGGACGTAAAAAGATGATCAATCCTATCTGTAGTCAAGGAATTTTGAAATTTAACCAAAATGTGATGCCATTAGAAAACCTACTATTAGGCAAAATTTGAAAAGTCTGACAATAACATATTTTGGGAAGTGTGCTTAGTAAAGGAAACTCTCTGCCAATAAGAAGATGGGGCTACATATTGGAGCAACTAGTTTGAGAAAAAAGTTCAGCTGTAGAATTGAAGATATGATACAAGTATAGTGAACCTAGCAATTACACTCCTAGAATCATGCTGTAGAGATAGTCTTGCACATTTTCACCAGGTTGCATGTACAAGAATCTTTACAGTGATTTTGTTTATAATAGTTCTAAACTATTATGCAAATACCCATTGATACTAGAATAGAAAAATACATATATATGTGTGTGTATTCATAGCTGTGTGTATATATATATATATATATATATATATATATGTTTTCACAGCTGTATACAGTTTGAATGAAAGTATTTATATATATATTCAAACTCTCTACAGCTATGAAAATGAACTCTTGCAGCTGCTCACAACATGAGTATATCTCACAAACATAATGTTGAGAGAAAGAATCAAGATATAAATGAATGAATATGGTATGATTTCATTTATATGGAAATCAAAGCCAGAAAAACTTAAAATATATTGTGAAGTGTTTATGCTGATGTAGTAAAACTATCAGAAAAAGCAAGACTATCAAAAAAAAAGGAATTAGAAAGGGTCAAATGGTGAAGTTTTGGTTATAGGCAAAACACTATCTCTTGACCTAAGTGGTAGCTATTTGATTGTTCACTTTATAATTACTCACTTATATAAAATGAATACATATGCAATCCATTCTCTAATTTTACAATAAAAATAATTTTTATAATACTAATGTTCTCTTATTATTTTCAAGAAGGGATATTTATTAACCAGTAGAGTTGACATTTAGACCAAAAACGTGTACCTCTGGAATCAGTACTCTTATCCATTCATTAAAATACAAGCCAACAAAAATGGTTCTGAGAATAGTATTAAAGGGTTTTATAGTTTTAAAACCCTTGGTATAGAACATTCACACCAATATTCTGGACAAAAATCTTAGGTAGGTGTAGGTGATAAATAATTGTTTGTTACATATGATCTAAGCATATTTGCTTATTCTTCTGTATGTTTAAAATTTGATGTTTTCAGTTGTGTTTTTTTGTTTGTTTTGTTTTGTTTTGTTTCATTTTTGGCTTGAGCAGGACAGAATTGTACTTGAAGTCAGGAATTGAAGAAGCCAGTCTTGATCATTTTCCCTGTATTGTATCTACAGAATGATTATAAAAATCACCAGTTTAAATGAGAACTTATTATTCACATTGACATTTCTAGATTGAAATGTTGAAATTGAAAATTTAGTGTTGTTGAGTATTTTAATTTTTTCTTTGGTTTCCTTTGTTATCAGATTCATTGACTTTTAAATTGCCATCATCACCTCACTAAAACTTTGTGTATTGTTTCTATACATTTTATTGACTGAAAAACTCACTATTCATAAAATTAGCAATAAAATTACATATAAGAAAAAATTACACATTTGAAAATCAATTCTGAGCAAGGTTTTTTTCTGAACAATATTTGTACTTGAGCCTTCACACATTTAAATAAACATTTTATTACATATAATATACAAATATGCCACAAGTGCCTAGTAAAATAATAATAATAACATTATTGTTATGCAAATGCACTGCTAATCTCATAAACTTGCATTTTTTAGTAACTGTTATATTTTACTATATTATGAGTATCATAACCTTTTGGGAAAAAATATAGCACATGAATTTTTTTTATTAGTTGTTGATTTATTTTCTTTATTTTTTTAAACACAGATATATGGCAAAATATTCCTCTGGTAAAATTACATATTATTTTGCCTCTATTTACATAATTTCACTAATAATATCCATAATAATTTTTTTATTTTACCATGGTCATATTAAATTATAAACTAGCTTTTATTTTATTGCTTAGGAATAGCTACATTGAAAAAAATGTTCATTTTTTTTAAAGACATTCAGAATATTCGTAAAATTTTCTAAATGAGCAATAATTTCTGAAAGCTTCACACAGGTAATGCATTACATAGGTAATAGCAATATGTAGGTAAATCTATATAGGCAGATTTTTCTCTTGCAATTAACTTTCTTTAAACAACATATGATCTTTGATGTTTTTGTACTTTAGTCAAGTTTAACAATGTTAGGATATGTTTATGTATTACCACTTGTATATATCTTTATGTTATTTTTCAAAACCTGATCTATACTTTTTTATATGATTATGGAGCCTGACACTTGTCAGTATATATGTATTAATATATGCATATTGTTTGAAAGGTCCTATATGCAAATATAAGTAATATATGGGTATTTATAAAAAGCTCATCCATAATTATTCAATGTTTTTTGTTTAGTCCATTTGGAGCTTATATTTTAAAGGAGCTATCATATCAAATGTGTGATGATGGCATACTTTATAATTAATAGCAACAATGATGTATATTTCCTAGTAATTAGTATATAATAGAATGAGAAAAGTACTATGCCTTAAAGTAAATCTACATTTATAAGAAATTAAAATGTTTTAGGTAATTTTTAGAATCATGTGAATATTAAATCAGTATAAGAATAATTTATTTTATGTTAAATACTGTATAACAATTTTCACTATTGATGGAAAGATTCAAATGTATTTCCCTTAGTAGCCACCAGATGGCTACATGAGCCCTTTCTTGATAGTGAAGTTTTGTATTTTCCTCCCCCCTCTGCAGAACTAAAACTTTAAGCAATTCCTTACACAGTTTTGATTGAATTTTGAAACAACTGAAGTACAATAATATAATAGATATAAATGTTATGACAAATGTTTGTGTGTAACTGTTTCTTATGATTTAGTGTAAGACTAATATACGTGAATTTTAAAGAATCCCCAAATAAGGGAACTTTAGAACATTAAATATTTAGCTATAATTTGGTCCAGACTCCTAATTTAATAGATTAGGTAACTGAGATTTAAAAGATGTGCATTCACCCTCTTTTTTGGGCTTATTTTCACTGTCAAAGTCAAATCCAAGTGTATTATCCAGATAATTCAATTCAACTTTGGGAAAGGACATCAAAACTACCTGTAAAACTATTCTATAAATAAAATCCAAGATGTTAACTGCTTTGAATTATTCAGGAAATTATATTTATCCAGACATGGACATTTTTGCTTTTTTGTTATTTATTATATTTTTTTTTATTTTTGTAATTTTGGTGGTACAAGTCCAAGTCTGTTATGTGGATTTGTGAAGCAATAGCATAGTGGTGAAGCCTGGCCTTTCAGTGTAACCATCACCTGAACAGTGCATATTGTACTCATTAGGTAATTTCACATCCCGTAACCACTTGCACCTCCCACATTTTCAAGTCTCCAGTGTCTATTATTCTGTATGTCCACAAATATGAACCTTTTTATTCTGCTTTCGTTCCTTCAGCACATTCATAGGGAAAAGTAGGCAAAATAGGAGAAAGTCTAAAACATTTCTTCATGATTAAATTTTAACAATATATTTTTCTCTAAAATACAATTTTTAAAAATTAGCTTTATACTACCATAGAAAATAAGTAAAATAAGGCCAGCCACAGTGGCTCTCACTCGTAATCCCAGCACTTTGGGTGGCCAAGGCACATGGATCAGGAGTTCCATACCAGCCTGGCCAACATGGTAAAACCCCCATCTCTACTAAAATATAAAAATTAGCTGGGCATGGTGGTGTGTACCTTTAGTCCCAGCTGCACAGGAGTCTGAGGCATGAGAACTGCTTGAACCACGGTGGCAGAGGTTGCATTGAGCCAAGATAACGCCACTGTACTCTAGCCTGGGCAACAGAGTGAGACTGTCTCAAAAAACAAAAAAAGAAAAAGAAAATCACTAAAATGAGAGAATTGAACTCTATCAAGTATTACCATTCAATGTAATCAATACTTAGAAATATTTGTATAATGTATATTAATTTAGTACAATTTAGAAAATGTTATTTTCCAAAAATAGCATTCAATATGTTATAATTTTTCTGAACTATAGTTTGTTTTGGATACATGGCTTTGAGTATAGCTTTGCATTTTTATAAAATTGTATTTAAAATCATAACCAATGATACTAAAACGATTATAATTGGCCTTTATTCTTTCTTTTGTGGGAGAGTATAGTTGTGTAAGCTCACAACTATGAGATTTTACTCAGAATAAACAAGTTTCCTTTTTCTTCCAAAATTTCAATTTAAACATGGGAAAGTTAATACCACCTTGCTACAGTCCCACAGCAAAGTATGGAAACAGAGCTTGGGGGAGTGCTTTGGAATGTCTAGGCAATGCCACTTTATACACTCAGAATTTACCCACTACAACTCAGATATGTCTAACATGTGACATGATTCTAGAATTGATAACATCTTCATCTCCAGCACCGTTTCTCAGTGACTAAGGAGAAGATAAAAGAGAAAAGGAAAATAAAACTTCAATCTTGATAAGCCAACACTTATTCCAGTCGTTTGTGTCTTTTACATAATCATGTCAAACTTCTCATCAAGAAGAGTTTTCTCTTCCCCTTTTCTTTCCCCGGGAGGTATGATATCAATGCAGGGCAAAGAGTCTCTAACCTCGTGGTGGGGAGGAAAAGACCTTTGTTTTGCCCACCATTTTCTGAGTCCATGGTATCTCCATGGAGATGTCCCTGGGGGCTTCATGTCGCTGGGTGTCCTGCAATACTGCCACTTTGAAAACCAGCTTTTCATCACTTCTGTATCCTCCTCTCAGCCATCAAAAGCCCCTGTGTGTGCCACAGAGGTCACAGGCACTGGCCCACACTGCTTCATGACTTGAAGCCTCTACTCATGCTCTGTTTCAGCGGAACCCTGATGTTACACTGTTTCCTATGGTATAGCCTTCTCTATGGTTTCCAAACCTCCTCGCTATGTTCTATCACTTCTTCTCAAAACATCCTAGCTCCTCTTTCAGGGTTGACCTGAGTGGTTGAGTAAAAGGGAAGTTGTTTCTGCCTCATGGTTTTCCTCTTCTCCAAATCTTTCCAACCCCGTCCCAATGCCAAAGCTTGGTCTTTTTCCTGTGAATTACACTGATGTTTTTTACTTCTTATTGTGACTTCTATAGGAAAACCCTATGCTGAGACCCTTAACCTTTGCTCTGGCTTTGCAGTGGGAAGGTTTGTGAACTGCAAGACGATTTCCTCCTTCAACATTGACCAGTGTTCAAAACTTTCATTTGTTTAATGAAAGTATATATCTAAAAAGGTAAATCTGAGACTCAAAGTTGAGCAATAACTACTTTATATTAGGATCTGTTCATCCTCTCCTATGAAGTAAGAAATTAAAAAATAGGTATGCAGACTAGGAAAACAAAAATCTGTAGTGGAAACATACATATTGATTTTATATCTCGAGTCAACTATAAATGTTTCATTATTAAGACTTAAGTGGTAAAAATTCTTATGCAGAATCACTCTCTTCTTAATATTGCTCCACAACTCTCAGCAATAAGCACTGAAGCAGTATTTGTATTTGATTGCCCCTGTTTTTTTGTTGCCTGGCCATTTGTCAGGGCAAGAGAAAATAAAACAATCTGGCTCATGTGAAATATCATTTAGTTATTCATTCATTCATTCATTCGTTCGTTCATTCTGTGGCAAATAAATATAAAGAATAATTACAACACAATTCCATTTTTACCCCAAACAGTCTCTTTGTACAGCATTGTAGTTTTTGAAAAAGCTTTCGAGACACTGTTTTTTTTTAAAGGGCAAAATCAGGGCATCTGTTTATGGTTAATTTTTTCACGGTGCAGTTAAGAGAATCCTCTTAGGGGAATAATTGTTCCTATTGTTTTATTATTACTTTTATAATTAGAAAAAAGAGCACCATAAACATGATTTTGACCTCACACTGGCCCAGAGTTTGGCAGCTCTAATTAAAAAGTGAATGTACCCAATATCCTACAGAATAAAGCTCTTTTATAACAAATAACCTTTTGATGGGGAAACCACACTGTTTGTACACCAAAAAGTAATTTTAAGGCTTATCTTGAGTTAATGCCAGGGTAAATAGAAGCTGAAGCTTCTTGCCCTTCTTTTCTCTTTACCAAGGAATCAAAGCAGATCTATTTCAGCATTCTGCTTTTACAAATATTCTACTGTAAATTTTATGCAGTTTGCAAGGGCAAAATCCCTTCCAGTGACATTTTGGAACAAAAATGAAAATTCTGGATCTATGGTTATGTGGTGACTAGATTTAACAATCTGTGCAGAAGAAGTCTTATTGTGAGGGAGGCCAAATTTAATACTGCAATGTTCCAAAGACTTGTCAACAGTTCATTTAAGGAAACATTAAGGAAACATCTCACTCTTGAAACTGAATTTTGACCCATTTTATGAAAGTTGGAAAGCCTGTGTATTTTTGTTTTAGTTAAGAAACATTTTTTGGGAAACCCGAGCTTATCTCCATAACTTAATGTATGGAGATGCAACGGCATTAAAGATAGGTTTATTTGGATAGAAACTTTAAACTACATAGTTCTTTAAAATTGTCCAACGACAAGTTAACAGATAAGATAAATTTTAACAACAACCAAAAAATCAGCTCTGAAAGTGCAGCCATTTGGCAGACTTTAGTCTTTTAACAATTGATAATTTTAGTCTTATGCTTAAATGACCCAAAATGATAGGCAATTTACAGACCTGCACTTCTTGTTCTAACAAACATTTCAAACAGATCATTACTAATGAGTATTTGTAGACTAAGCGGAAATAGAGCTTAAGTGGTTCTTCATATGGTACTTTGTTTATGTCATATAATAACCCCAGAGTCCTTTACAATTTACAAAATGATTTCATGTGCTTTATTCCACACTTTATTCATGTTCCACTTTGTTTCATGTACTTATTTCATTTTATCTATCTGCTATAGGCTGGCAGTCTTTTTTGAAATTTTGTATCCGTACTCACTTTACACATAAGTAAATATGAGAGTTAAGTATGTTGACTAATGTTATGTAACTAAACAGTGGAAGAACCACGATATACACGTGAAGGATTTCCGATTTCAAATTCTTTGCAAATACTTTATTTTCCCTTTGATATGAACATACCACTCATTTATAAATGTGTCTTCTTTCTTCTTACTGGATATTTAGAACATCAAGATATTATATCAGTTTGACTAGGCCAGTTGTTGGTAAGCTCCTCTTCTTAGCTTTTAACCACAGTTTCTCTCCCTTTAATTACATCTCTAGCCAGGGAGAGCAAACTCTGGAGGATAGGACATATATCTAGTTTTGTGCACACTGAATCTGTGCACTTAGTGAAATATCTAGCATATAGTAACTCCTCAAAAAATTGCAGCTGAAGGAATTCATGAATAAGATAATAATAGGTAACTTCTTCACGTGGAAAGAAATATAGGACTTGTTTTCTCTGATGTCTGCTCTCAGTTCTAGCAGTGAATTGTGGAGCATTGGAGGAGAGTTTGCATTTCTCCCTCGAAAGAATTGCAAATTTTTTTCAAAACTGTAACTTTTCTGCCTTTTTAATAAGTTCATAGGAAATTTTGTTTAGGTTTTGAAACTTTATAATTTAAAAAGTTAAGTGGATTACTTTGATAATAAAAATTCCTATATTATTTTATTTTTTCATCACCTGTACTAACCTCAAATATCAGTTAATAACAAAACTTATATAGTTTATATAATAGATAATAAAAACATTGTACTTTAGAAGTAGTGCTCATACACAACAGGTAATTCAGATTTCATTATCTGGTCATTTCTTAGGCATTTATTTCTTAAAATTTTAAGTTACACTTTCTTCTTCTATCTTATGTATACTTCAGCCTATTTAATCAGGTCAAAGTTTAGTAGTTCGCCCTTCTGTAGATATGATTGCTTTTGCATACCTACTACTAAATTATTTTTCCTCCGTTTTTCTCTCTTCCATTATACTTTCAGTTATTTTCTCTTTCTGAGGGGGTGGGGTGGGGTAGGAGTTGAGAGAAGGGCTTGCTCTCTCACCCAGCCTGGAGTGCAGTGTCACTATCATGGCTCACTGCAGCCTCAACTTCCTGGGCTCATCCTCCCAGGTAGGTGGGACTACAGAAGTGCAAAACCATGCCCTAATTTTTATTTTTATTTATTTATTTAGAAATGGAGTCTCACTGTGTTGTCTAGACTGGTCTCAAACTCGTGGGCTCCAGCAATCCTCCTGTCTTGGCCTCCCAAAGTGCTGGGATTACAGGTGTGAGCCACCATACCTAGCCAGTTATTTTCCTAAGGCAAACAAAGAAGCAAAGCTTTAATTACATCAGTCTCTTGCTCTTAAACCTTAACTGGCTTCTTATTCTCTAAAGCAGTGGTTCTTACAATGGAGGATTCATAGCAAAATAACAGGTACTATTTCTAACAAAGTCATCGGGTGATTTTGGAGAACACCAATAGTTAAAAGCAATTGCTCTGATGAATAACACCTATAATCAAGCAGGGTATTCCATGTCCTTGGCCGTTTTATTCCATCCTACCTCCATCATCTTATGTCTTCCCCTAACTTCTTTTGCCCTACATGTAACCTCAATTTCAATCAAACCAAATTTCTTGCCATTGCTTAAGTTCACCAATTTTTCCTTCCTTGAATCTGTGCCTTTGTACATGCAGTTCAGTCTGCCTAAAATTTTATACTGTATGCATTTCTTTTCATTAAGTATGTATTCAGGCTTTCTCTAGTACCTAGAAAAATAAAGGAAATGTAATAGAGAGTAATAACTGTTGACTCTGAATATTTTCCTTCACTATGCAGACTTCAAAGATCATTCTATTTTTGGAATCCAGTGAATTGCAGAGCTTATACCAAATAGTGTTGCACTTACTCATACACTTTATTGTATACATGTCACTTTCAGTCATGAAATTTATCTGACAATCTCAAATAGTTGGAAACCAAATAATAAGAAACCAAAAAGAAAAAAACTCTGACACTCAAAATAGCATCAATAACCTAATGTTTATAAATGCTACTTACTAGAAATGTATGAACATATTCATTCCTAATTTGGGCAGAATTTTAATAAACACATTTGTCTAGTCTCCTAGTATGCAAAAAATTAGAATCAAAACTTGGAAAAGGGACTTGGATGAAAGATAAATTGACACATACTGTAAAACTAGACATCTAGAAAGCAAAAGAAAGCGAAAGAAAGAGAGAGAGAGAAACAAAGAAAGAAAGGAAGAAAGAGAGAAAGAGAGAGAAGGAGAGAGGGAGGGAGGGAAGGTAGGAAGGAGAGAGAGAGAAAAGAAAGAAAGAAAGAAAGAGAAAGAAAGAAAGAAAGAAAGAAAGAAAGAAAGAAAGAAAGAAAGAAAGAAAGAAAGAAAGAAGGAAAGAAAGAAAGAAGAAGGAAAGAAAGAAAGAAAGAAAGAAAGAAAGAAAGAAAGAAAGAAAGAAAGAAAAGAAAATGAAAAAGAAAGAAAGAAAGAGAAAAAGAAAGATTCCAGAGCTCAGAAAGCTCCCTAGCACCCTAGGGATCTTTAATATAATGGAAGATATAATTTATTCTTTAGTTAAACTTTTTTCAATATCTATATATCTTTAAAAATTAAACTGAGTAAGTTTTGTTTCCACCATCAAAAAACCTGAGAACCATAATTATATCAGGAAACAGTGAATGATGTTGATAATCTGATTATGAGGAAACATTCTACTTATGTTAAATATTTTCTGTTTATGAAGGCAGGAAACTGTTCAATGCATTTAAGAAAGGTTCTAACTCAAGCTGTTTAGAAAATAATAGCAAAAGTTGAAATTCTACTGTCAAATTTAGACCTTTGATGTCTGTTTCATGGGTAAAGTGGTCTTATCCACTCGATCACATGAAAGACCCCACTGGTGTCTATTAGACTTCTAGAGCACCAGCACGGGCTGAGGATATATTAGGCAATTAATACTTTTTTTAATTTTTAAATTACTTTTTGTTTTTTAAGACAGGATCTTGCTCTGTTGCCCAGGCTGGAGTGCAGTGGCATGATCATGGCTCACTACAGCCTCAAACTCTGAGGCTCAAGTGATCCTCCCACCTCTGTCTACCAAGTAATTGGGACTATAGGCATGCACCACTATGCCTGGCTAATGTTTAAAAACTTTTTGTAGAGATGAATTCTCACTATGTTGCCTGGCTGAGCTTCAACTCCTGGGCTCAAACTCTTCTCCTGCCTTGGCTTCTCCAAGCAGGTGTGCACCACTGTGCTCAGCCCATTTTGTTGACTAATGAGACTGATAAGGGGTTCTGAGCACTGGAAAGGTGGATTGAATATATTCAAACATTTTATTTGGATTAAGAAAATAAACCCATATATATTGTTCCGTTTCAACCTTTTTAAATGAATGTGTAGTATGTAGACATGTTCTCACAAATCCCAACCAACATCTGTGGTTAAAAATATCCAGGCAAGCAAGCAAACAATTACTACCCAGTGTGTCACCTGAATCCTGTATTACTCTGGGCCCAAATTTCATTTTCCCGCTTTCACCCTTCTCACTTTTTAGCTAACCTGCTTTCTCGGATTGCAGTTTCTTCTGTGACTTAATCTCCTTTGATTGCCAACTTGTTCTAGGCTTTGACTTTCTGCATCCTTTTCAACCATGACGCCTACTTCTGAGACATAGTAGAAATATAATAAGTATTGATTGAGTGATTTCATATCTCAGCCTCAGTTATGTCTAAGGATAGAATAACAATAGTAACCCCTCCCCCAAAAAAGCCCCACGAAATCCTTTCTGTATAGCATACTGTGTGCTTGACATGGTACTCATTTAGCTTTTAGTTTATTTCCTAATTTTCACAACCTTTTGTAAAGGCTGTCTCACAAATGTATTATCTCCATTTCCGAAAGATGTATGTGGGGTTTAGAGACATCAAAGTTATCAAATGTCAGCAGCAATTTTAAATCTGGGTCTGTTAAACCTTAGGCTGTCCTCAATCTTACGAATTGCAAGTTCTGCTGGTACTTATCAAATCAGTGTTCTGTTTATTTACATATTCTATTCATTCTTTATTTAATGCCAGATACTGCAGATAAAAAATGAGTAAAAGAAAGCAAAACTTTCCAAAAGAAATCCAACTTGTCATGTAGATACATATGTAAACAAACAAGTACAATGCAAATGATGAAGGCTCTAATAAAAGCAACTAGAAGAATTAGAAGATGCTGTGAAGATACGAAGAGGAAACGTTCTGACTTTCCTCTCGGGCCAAGGAATGAAGCAATTATAGAAGATGTCCCAGAAGAGGTAAAGCTTAAGCTAAGCTTAAGGGTAAATATGAAATTGTCAGGCCAAGGATGATGCATATATGGAAGGATATCTCAATCCCAAGCCTCAAAATTAGTCTAATATTAAGAATTAAGAATAAAAAATTAAGCATGTGTATTGCATTCTGATTACTTGAAAATTAATTTTGCATATAGTATACTCATGGTAATATTCTACTAAGAACTATTTTTGTGACTATAAAAAGACACCAGTTCTATCAACTGCAAAAATTTCAGATAAGGATATTTTTTCACAATGTGAAGGATTAAGTTAAGCCTATCAGAGTTTCAAAGTAATGGAATTATTGTGCAGTTTATTTGCATATATATATATTTTTTTAGTTTATTTTTTATTTCAATAATTTTGGGAAACAGATGGTTTTTGGTCACATGGGTAAGTTCCTTAGTGGTGATTTCTGAGGTTTTGGACCACCCATCACCTGAGCAGTGTACACTATACCCAATGTGTAATCTCTTATTCCTCACCCCCTCCCATCATTTCCTCCAAATCCCCAGAGTCCTTTACCTCATTCTTGTATTGTTGCATCCTCATAGCTTAGCTCTCACCTATAAGTGAGAACATACAATATTTGGTTTTCCATTTCTGAGTTGCTCACTTAGAATAATGGTCTCCAGCTCCATCCAGATTGTTGCAAATGTCATTATCTTGTTCCCTTTTATGGCTGAGTAGTATTCCATGTTCTCTATATATCACATTTTTTTAATCCATTTGTTACTTGCTGGGCAATTAGGTTTGGTCATATATATATATTTATATATATAAATGATATATAAATATATATATAAACTATAGAATTATATATATAAACTATAGAATTAAATATATATCATATATGTTTATATTTGATATATATCAAATATATATCTAATATAAATAGATATGATGTATGTGATTAAATATATATCATATATATGTTTATATTTGATATATATCAAATATATATGAGATATATATTTATCA
>CAUYLG010039626.1:0-53520 GCA_963573385.1 Cacajao melanocephalus
GTGTGGCTCCTCTGCCGGGAATCTCCCAGTTTGTGGGCCACAGAAATTCGTCTGAAATTGCGGCGCCCACTCGCTCTCTGTGCTTTCACTGGGAGCTACAATCCTGGGCTGTTGTTAATCAGCCATTTTGGATCTCTCCCAGCTATACCATTTTATATTCCCACAGCAATGCACAAGGGTTCCAATTTCTCCACATCCTCACCCAAACTTATTACTTTCTCATTTTTAAAAATATAGCCATTGTGAAGGTATAAAGTGGTATCTCATTGTGTTTTGATTTGCATTTCCCTAATAGCTGGTGATGCTGAGCATATTTTCATATGTTTATCGGCCATTTGTGTAGCCTCGCTGGTAATCAGGTCTTTGCCTATTTTTAAAACTGGGGTTTGTTGTTGTTGAGTTGTAGGAGTTCTTTATATATTCTGGATATCAATCTCTTATCAGATATACAATTTTCAAATATTTCATACTGTTGTGTGGGTTGCCTTTTCACTCCTTGTGTCCTTTGAGACATAAATATTTCAACTTATCAATATTTTCTTTTGTTTCCTTTGCTTTTGGTGTCATATCTGAGAAATCATTGCCAAACCCAATGTCCCAAAGCTTTTCCCCTGTGTTTTCTCCTAAGATTTTACAGTTTTAGGTTTTATATTTAGTTATTTGATCTATTACAAGGCAATTTTTGGATATGAAGTAAATGTTTCATTTTATTTTTTTTGCATGTGGATATCCAGTTTTCCCCACACCATTTATTAAAAATACTGCCTTTTTCCCATTGGATAGTCTTGGCAGCCTTGTGGAAAATCATTTGAGCCAGTATGTGAGAGTTTATTTCTGGATTCTATTCTATTACAGTGGTCTTTATGCCAGTATCCACTATTTTGATGATTGCAGCTTTGTAATAAGTTTTGAAGTTAGCAAATATAAGACCTTCAACTTTGTCTTTCTTTTTCAAGATTGTTTTGGCTACTTAGGTCATCCAATTTTCTGACAGATGATTTGTGATTGCTTTTTAACTTTTAATAATAATTGAGAAGGAAAATAAAATGTAGGATTAAAAATCTCTTTATTGTCATTGGTGAAAGGAAACAACTTTGATGGAAAGATTACTTTTGTGAATTTTGGGGGGAATGAATTTAAATTCATTGGTTGATTTATTTTTTTCTGACATCCAGTATGCCTGACAACCACCAGCACCATATGTTGGTCTGGGGTAAATGGGTACAAATTATTTTATTTTTTATTCAGAAGATAATAGGAAGGTTAGGCTTCCATCTCTTGGGAAGAAAAAACCCCACATGTAAAACATTTAAAAATTAAAGAGAGGTGACCCACAGCTAATACACTCTTCCCCTCTGTGGTATGAGGCTGAACTAACTTGTTATCAGGATGACAGTTTCATATTTGGTAGCCAGTATATTGGTGCTGCTAGGTAGCAGACACCTCCATAGTCATCGTTTCATCATTTCATTATCCAAATGACACCTGCCCTTTGACTATGGGTACTAGAAGTCTGAATAACAAGGACAGATAAAATCTGAGCACTATAACCCAGAGTCAGTCGGCTTTTGAGATAAAATAGACTGAATCGTTGTGTTTCCTTTCCAGAGGATTCAGTTCAATGATGCGTTAATGTACTGAAATAAATACATTACTCAGTCCTTATAAAATTCCATGTTTACTTCTATAAATTTCTTTATCAAGCATGGTTTATTGGGTGCTGACGGAGCTGTCTGAGTGTTGGGGCTCTCTGCTGACTGTAAAGAAGCTTAATTGTTGCACTGCCAAATTACCAGGGAGTTTCAGCAGGGGTTTGCATTGGCTCCTGTATTCTATGACTCAAGCTTCTTGGAAGGACTCAGTATTCCTGAGTTCCTGGCCCTCACTCTTGCTACAGTTGATTTTAGTCCACCTTTTTACATTTTAATCAACCATTCACAATGATCACAATAGCCTGTGACAAAATCACTTCTTAAAATTAAACTACGGGGTTCCCAGAGAAGCATTTTGGGTGCCCTGTAGTTAACTTATAGTTTCTGAATTAATTTAGCAAGATTTCCCACATTATAGAAATCAGCCAGATTATCTTGAATCAGATCTTTAAAGAGTATAAATACTTTCTACTTGTCTTTATCAACTCTCTTACTTGCTACCTTCTTCAACCTGTGTTACTCATACCACATTCTGTGGTGATTTATTTGTACATTGAGTTTTTCATGGAAAATGATTCCCAGAAGCCGGGACACCTCACTGTTGTCTTTGAATGACACATTTCTATGCTTTGGCTCTGATGTGCCAGAGGACCCCTTGGCATCATGTTTGCAGCGGGCTGGATTCAAGAGGTCATTTTCTCAGGGATAGTGCAAGTTGCAGAATGACACAAATAGAACCTGAGAGACAATATTCCTGCTTTCATCTGCAATAAAGCCTAAACCAGCTCCCACCAGACAGTGAATTAATCTGTAGCCCACAGTTTCAGAGAAGGCTTTTAAAGTTTTATCAGCAGAGCCACCATCTGTTCTGGATGGCAAGTGCCTATCGATCACTGGAACAGTTTTATTTTGTTAAGTGGAAGATTTATAAAGGTCATTTATTGGGTCAGGATATAACACTGATACCTATTTGTTAAAGGAGAGTCTGAAGGACTGTTGTCCCTTTGAATTCTCAGACACTGTCAGTAGCACAGAGCAACCCAGGAGAGAGTACACAATACACAGGTAAAATTTTGTCTTGTCTGTCCACAATTACATTCCCATCACTAACAGGCCAATCTCCTTTCTCCAGTCAGTTCGAGTGACACAACCAGCAGCTAGACCTGAGGCTCATTAAAGGGAATTTCATTCTTAATCCCACCATGACCTTGACACTTTCCCCCACCTCCACTTACCTCTACATTTTACATGCGGTTCTTTCAAATTTTTTCTTTAAACTTTTTAAATAAATGCCTTTTTCTTTGCCTCTCTTTTTCTTTCTTTCTTTCCTTCTTTCTTTCTTTTCTGTTTCTTTCTTTTCTTTCTTTATTTTTCCTCTCTCTCTCTCTCTCCCTCTCCCTCTCCCCCTTTCTTTCTTTTTGGACAGGGTCTCTGTCACCCAGGCTGGAGTGATGTGGCACACTCACAGTTCACTGCACCCTCAACCTCCTGGTCTCAAGTGATCCTCCCACCTGTCTCCTTAGTAGCTGGGACTACAGGCACATGCCACCACACCTGGCGAATTTGTATATTTTTGGTAGAGATGGGGCTTCACCAGGTAATCCAGGCTGCTCTTGGGCTCAAGTGATCCTCCTGCCTTGGCCCCCTAGAGCATTGCGATTACAGGTGTGAGCCACCATAACTTGCCAATGCTTTTTCCTATAGTACTCTCTCTCATTATAGGTTTTGACAGGATATCACTAATGAACTGCCGCCTAAGTGAACACTAACTTTCTTTCTCTACTATTTCAAAAAGTTCTTTCTTAAATATAAGCTACGCCTTCCCATTATAGTTTAAAATAATTTCCTTTTTGTTTGAGGTCCAGTACAGTTACCTCCTCAGTATCTGTGGGGGATTGATTCCACGATTCCCTGCAGATGCCAAAATCTGCAGATGCTCAAGCCCATGATATAAAATGGCAAACTATTGGCATATAACCTATGCATATCCTCCTATATCCTTTAAATAATCTCTAGATTATTTGTAATACTTAATTACAATGTAAAAGGTATTATAGTATATTGTTTAGGGCAGGGGTCCCTAACCCCTGGGCTGTGGAGTAGCACTGGTCTGTGGCCTGCTAGGAAATGGGCTGCACAGCAGGAGGTCAGGGATGGGCCACCTCCTTTCAGATCAGCAGCGGCATTAGATTCTCATAGGAGCAGGAACCCTATCGTGAACTGTGCAGGCAAGGGATCTAGGTTATGTGCTCCTTATGAGAACCTAATACCTGATGATCTGAGGTGCAACAGTTTCATCCTGAAACCATCCCCCACCCTGCCCCACCACCCCCTGCAGCTCTCTCTAATAATATTAATAAAATTATATTATTAATAATACAATAACATATTATTAACACAATATTAATTATTATTAATAGCAACATAAATTATATTATTATTATTAACTTAACATTAATGAAACTATGCCATTTTATATCAGGGACTTGCACATCTGTGGATTTTGGAATCCACAGGGAATTGTGGAATCAATCCCCCACAGATACTGAGGAGACAATTGTACTCCACGGAAGACAACTGTCTTCCATGAAACTGGTCCCTGGTGCTGAAAAGGGACCAGTTGGGGTTGGGGACCGCTGGTTTAAGGAATAATAAGAAAATAGTCTGTACATGTTCTAGGAGAGACTTTCGTTTTCAAATATTTTCAATCCATTGTTGGTTGCATTCATGGATGCAAAACCCATGGATATGGGCGACTGATTGTACTTTTCAGATGCAAGCTTGAGGAATTTGTTCTCCATGGGTCCTTTTAATCAGGAGGGAGTTTCTATGCATCCTGTCATGTCCTAAAGCATGATGACCAACTGATGCTTTGAATTAACTGTGTGAATTAAAGGTGAAGTGCTTTGGCTGTTACATATTTCTGGTAAAATAAAGAAATCTGTTTTTTCCAAGAGTAGAATGTTATCTACCATATCACTGTCACATTCACTAAAACTTAAGAGCATTTAACTTAAAGAGCATTTTAAATTTCTCACTTGCCACCGTTCTCCCCCATAGTTTAAGGCAAATATTTTCCCTGTTCTCTTGATACCACCCTCTGTACTACTGTTGTTAATTTACCCACACTGGCAACTAATCATTTCAAAGGCAAGTCTGATGCTTTGAGTTTTTAATCAAGAAAAGGAGCATTTAAACCTATTAAATAAACCACACACCTGTTTTTAGGATGTCTTGAGATTTTTAACAGCAAAGCTATGAAATTTCTATTCTACAAGTGTGAATATCACCAATGCCTTATCAATAAACATTGAGTGGAATATGCAAAGCATGCTCTTAGTGTATAGAATATTGCATCCTTGTACAGAGAAGTTAATGAAAGAAGACATTCAAGACATTGAGAGAGAGAAGCATATTGGGCAGCCCCAACCACACAGGAGAACATTTACCACTGAAGGTGGCTTCAGTAAGAGTGAAGCAGTATGCTGTTTCATAGGATGTGAAATGTAGTAAGAAACAGTGGATTATTCCATCCTCCTCAAAGTATGAGTGAGGTGACTTTTGGAAGTGAGAAGTGTCACCTACGTCTGGGCTGAGGCAAAGAGTACGAAGAAGTTCTGAGACTGACTTTCATTGACATTGCCAAAGTGAGTAGGGGGCTGTTCAGGGGTGTATCCCCTAACCTAGAGGAACTCCAGCTGTGTATGGGGCTTCCTGGTAATCCCATGGGTGGCCTGCGCACCCTATCCCATACAGACTCTCTTGGGATTTTTGCTCCTACATGGTGGGAAGCAGAGGACTGCAAAATATGCCAAATGAAACTCTGAAAGGAATTCATCATTAATCATGGGCTTGTAATCAATCACAATTGTGGTTAAATGATTAGAACTGGTTTCTACAGACTTCTGCTGAGGGCAATTGAACACTTCCAGTTGTTCTAGTGTACCTAATTTTTCCAAATGTCTTCACCGTAATGGAATAACTGAGTTCTTTGCCGTTAGTTTTACAGGGATCGAGGTGGTTCTTGGCTTAAATTAGTTGCTTTTTCTTCCTAGTAATAGCTGCAGCCAGTCAAATAATAATTATTATTTTTAATTTTTTTGTGAGCTGGTATTGCCTGCTTGCCTTCCTTCCCTTTCTTCCTTTTTTTCTTTCCTTCTTTCTTTCCTTTTTCCCTTCCTTCCTCCCTCCCCCTTTCTTTCTTTCCTCTCTCTCATCTGAATCAAAGGATTATTTCCCTGTCATAAAACGATGGCAAAATAGCTGCAGTAAGCAGTTCATATGCTAATAATATCCATAATGTAAATTTGTGTTCTTAATGACATGCGATATAATTAATTTTTGGCAAACACAATGGGATCATAACATGCAATATATGGTAAATAATAACAAAGATAATGGTGAAAATAATTATAATTATTCTAACAAAACTCAAACGTTACACTAGGTCTCAAAATCAAGCATTCTAGAGATAACTACAATTGGCACACAGAGGCCCTCAGTAAATATTAATATGAAGACTGTGTAACACAGTAAGCTTTATCATCAGCCCTTAGCATCCTTGCTGA
Source organism: Cacajao melanocephalus (assembly GCA_963573385.1). NCBI lineage: Eukaryota > Metazoa > Chordata > Mammalia > Primates > Pitheciidae > Cacajao > Cacajao melanocephalus. Next base: position 6,221 of record CAUYLG010039626.1, read on the forward strand.
GTAATTATGTTGGTATGTTAAATTTACCAACCATACATGGAAACTGAAAACTAGACTTTTTGTCCAGAATCATTTGGAATAACTGTAATATTTTTTTCTTTCAGAGGATCTTAGTGTTCAAAGGTAACCAAGAAAATACATATCACCTCTTACTATTCAATATGTGAATTTATTTTAAAATATTAGAGAGAGCACATTTAAGACAATTTCAGAGTTATTTCAAATTGTGAATGTTACATAAGCAAAAATAATTTTCAGATATTCTTTGGGCTTATCAAGAGAAAGTGGCATTTGTAAAGTTTCTGAAGAAAGCACAGATCTCATTAATGGCACAATTTAGTTTAAGTGTCATCACAATTTCCCTGTGAGGAGCACAGATAGTGAGGAAATTTCAGGCTGTCTTCAGATAAAGCAGACCTGGAAGGATGTTAACACAACGGACAGATCAAGACAAAACACCTGGGGGTCCAGTGTGCTCTGCTGATTGTTGGAATATTGCCCAAGTAGTTCCAAATATGAGTTAGTCACATTTTTCTTGGAAGCTCAAAAATACTTCTTCCCTTAGTAGCTATCTGACATTTGCTTTGGTTCACCACATTCTGAAAATAGACATTTGGCTCCCAGCAATTTTTCAAACCACAGAGTAGTATTAACTATAATTTACATTTCAAAAAATTTTCCTCAAGCATGACCACATCTGCATATGTCTCAAAAGCTTTTTTTAGCTTTTAAAAATAGTTCACCCGGCCAGGCGTGGTGGCTCATGCCTGTAATCCCAGCACTTTGGGAGGCCGAGGTGGGCAGATCAGAGGTTGGGAGTTCAAGACCAGCCTGACCAACATGGAGAAACCCTGTCTCTACTAAAAAAATACAAAATTAGCCAGGTGTGGTGGCGCATGCCTGTAATCCCAGCTACTCGGGAGGCTGAGGCAGGAGAATCACTTGAACCCGGGAGGCGGAGGTTGCAGTGAGCGCAGATTGCGCCATTGCACTCCAGCCTGGGCAACAATAGCAAAACTCCATCTCAAAAAAATAAAATAAAAAATAAAATAGCTCACCAAACTTTGTGAACTATTTTATACAATGATCAATTATGAACTCATGCCACTAAAGATCTCCCAGGTTCATGGATAATAACACCAGTGTATGGACTAATTCAACGCTATGAACTCTGGTATCATAGACAAGAAGCCCCTGGAAACTCTTCTTCAGTGTGTTGAATGAAACCATATTTCCAGTCGTTCTCTCTCAACGATCTCAACAATAACAGTTAATATACACTGAAGATCATGCTAAGTGCTTTGCAATGCTCTGTGAGGTACCACTTCTAGCTTTATTTTACACATAAATGAAATAAATTTTTGAGCCACAGACTTGCCTAAGGTGAGAAACCTAATAAGTGAGAAAGTGTGTCCTCTCACCCCAGCCTCTATGACCCAGAACGGGGGCTCTTTACCACTCAGTTCCATCTTACCTCAGAACCAGAACTATTAAATCTGTTCAGGCAATCAGTGCTTTCAGAGACGGACATGAAAAGATTATAAAGACTGTGTAAATACACACTCATTTTCCAGCATCCCTAGTTTTTTGGATTGCTCAAGGAGCCAGAGTTGCCAGAAAAATACACACACAACTCCTCTCTTTGTCAATAAAAAGCAGGGCCTCATAGAACTCAGCCAAAGGGAAGCGGAAGAACATAAGATTATCCCTGCAGGACAGTGAGTGATGGGTTAGCCAACAAAGATAGAAAGAAGTACTGTGCTTGGCAAGTGATGTCTATAAAAGGCCAGTCTTTTCTCACAAATCTGAGTAGCAGTGAAAGTGACAAGGGAAAAGACAGGGGAGAGAAGGAAAGTGAGTGAGCCGTGGAGGCCTGTATCAGTGGTCATGATGGTGTAAGTGGTGCTGGTGGCTGTTTTTGGAAGCAATGACAGATACAATCAGCTAAAAACAGCAGAGAAACAAATCACTTGAGACAGAAGACAGAACAGCTCTGCTGCTGTAGGGGACACCCAGCCACCTGTCTCTGGTTTCTGCAGTCCTTTAAGGTCTGGGCAGGAAACTCCAGGCTGGGCAGGGTGGAATGAGGGCAGGCAGCTGCCTCTGCTCAGCAGCTCCCAAATGCACCCACATGCCCCCCTGGGGCAGTCCAGCCAGCACAGATGGATCATCAGAGGAGGGAAGAGGACACGGTCATGCGATGTGGCATCCCAGCGATGTGTGAAAGCCACTCCTGGGCAATGACATCTGCAGCCACAGCACAGTCCTTAACTGATTTTCACACAGTCCTGTTCTGCAGAGGCAGCATGAAGCAGGAGGGCAAGGGGGCTTCTCATGCCTTCTGGCATTCTTTGATAGGAATAAATGATACATTTGCAATTGTCAAAAAATTCCCTCTTCCCTCCAGATTGCTGTCTTTATGTCTCTCCCATACAGAAAATCTGGAGTTGGCTGCGTGCGGTAGCTCATGCCTGTAATCCCAGCACTTTGGGAGGCCAAAGTGGGCAGATCATGAGGTCAGGAGATCAAGACCATCTTTGCTAACATGGTGAAACCCTGTCTCTACTAAAATACAAAAAATTAGCCCAGTGTGGTGGCACACACCTGTAGTCCCAGCTACTCAGGAGGCTGAGGCAGGGGAATCACTTGAACCCAGGCAGCAGAGGTTGCAGTGAGCTGAGATCCTGCCACTGCACTCCAGCCTGGGTGACAGAGCAAGACTCCATCTCAAAAAAAAAAGAAAACCTGGAGATGCCCTACCATCACCATGTGACTATCGCAAACTGTTCACCATATTCTGTTTTAAAATGCCAGGAAAGTATTTGAAATGTTTCAAAAAAGATATTTCCATTAAGAAAAAAAGTTAAAATTTTGAGGAGATGATCCAAGATGGCCAAATAGGAACAGCTCTGGAGTACAGTTCTCAGCGAGAATGCAGAGGGTGAGTGATCACTGCATTTCCAAATGAGTTTTTACTGTCCACAGAGCAGGAGATTCCTGGGCGGAAAAGCGCCATGAGCCTCCAGCAAGGCTGTTTCAGCTGGAGCAGTGGGTCTCTGCACAAAAACTCACACAAATCTGGGTGGCCGTTTCAACTGGCACCTGGAATGCCTGGGAGACAGCGTCACCCATTCAATTGAAAAAAAGGGGGCTGAAACAGGGAGCCAGGTGATCTGGCTCGGTGGGTCCCACCCCTACAAAGACCAGCAATCTGAAACACTCTGGATTGAGAGTTTCACAGCAAGCACAGCTGGACCCGGGACAGTCCAGCTCTGTGTGGGGAAGGGCATCTGCCATTACTGAGGCAGCCCACCACTACGGAGGCAGTCCGCCATTACTGAGGCAGCCTGCCACTACTGAGGCAGTCTGCAATTACTGAGGCAGTCCACCATTACCGAGGCACTCTGCCATTACTGAGGCAGACTGCCATTACCGAGGCAGCCCGCCACTACTGAGGCAGTCCACCATTACTGAGGCAGTCCACCATTACCGAGGCACTCCGCCATTACTGGGGCAGACCGCCATTACCAAGGCAGTTCTAACTATACCTCTATAAACAAAACGGCAAGGAAGTTCACACAGCAGCTGGGCAGAGCCCACGGCAGCTCAGCAATGCTTCTGCTAGCAGACTGTGACTAGGCTACCTCCTTGCTGGCAGGGCAGCTCTGAAAAAAGGCAGCAGCATGTCAGGAACTTACAAATAAAGCCCCACCTTCCCAGGACAGAGCACCTGGGAAAAAAAGGCAGTTACGAGTTCCACTGCAGCAGACTTAAACGTACCAGCCGAGCAGCTCTGAGCAGAACAATGGAGCTCATAACTCAGCACTTGAGCTCCTATAAGGGACAGACTGTCTACTCAAGCAGCTCCCTGACCCCTGTATATCCAAAGAGACACCTCATAAAGGAGAGCTCAGGCTGACATTTGGCAGGTATCCTTCTGGGACAAATATAACAGAAGAAGAAAGTGGCGGCAACCCTTACTGTTCTGCAGCTGTCACAGGTGATTCCCAGGCAAGCAGGGTCTGGAGTGGACCTCCAGCAGTCCTACAGCAGAGGAGCCTGACTGTTAGAAGGAAAACTAAAAAACAGAAAGAAATAACTTTATCATCAACAAAAAGGACATCCACTCAGAGACCCCATCTGAAAGTCACCAACTACAAAGACCACAGGTAGATAAATCCACAAAGATGGGAAGAAACCAGTGCAAAAAAGACGAAAACACCCAAAACCAGAACACTTCTCCTCCTCCAAGGGATCACAATTCCTTACCAGCAAGCGAACAAGGCTGGATGGAGAATGAGTCTGATGAATTGACAGAAACAGGCTTCAGAAAGTGGGTAATAACAAACTTCTCTGAGCTAAAAGAACATGTTCTAACCTGATGTAAAGAAACTAAGAACCTTGAAAAAAGGTTTGACGAGATGCTAATGAGAATTAACAGCTTAGAGACAAATATAAATGAATTGATGGAGCTGAAAAACACAACATGAGAACTTTGCGAAGCATACACAAGTTTCAATAGCCAAATGGACCAAGCAGAAGAAAGGATATCAGAGATTGAAGATTAACTCAATGAAATAAAATGAGAAGGCAAGATTAGAGAAAAAAAGAGTAAAAAGAAATGAACAAAGCCTCAAAGAAATATGGGATTATGTGAAAAGACCAATCTACATTTGATAGGTGTACCTGAATGTGACAGAGAGAATGAATCCAAGCTGGAAAACACTCTTCAGGATATTATCGAGGAGAGCCTCTCCAACCTAGCAAGGCAGGCCAATATTCAAGTCCAGGAAATACAGAGAACACCACAAAGATATTCCTCAAGAAGAGCAACCCCAAGGCACATAATCCTCAGATTCACCAGGGTTGAAATGAAGGAAAAAATGGTAAGGGCAGCCAGAGAGAAAGGTCGGGTGACCCACAAAGGGAAGCCCATCAGACTCACAGTGGATCTCTTGGCAGAAACCCTACAGCCAGAAGAAAGTGGGGGCCAATATTCAACATCCTTAAAGAAAAGAACTTTCAATCTGGAATTTCATATCCAGCCAAACTAAGCTTCATAAGTGAAGGAGAAATAAAATCCTTTACGAATAAGCAATTGCTGAGAGATTTCATCACCACCAGGCCTGCCTTACAAGAGCTCATGAAAGAAGCAGTAAACATAGAAAGGAACAACCAGTACCAGCCCACTCCAAAAACTACCAAATGGTAAAGAGCACTGACACAATGAAGAAACTGCCTCAACTAATGGGCAAAACAGACAGCTAGCATCAAAATGGCAGGATCAAATTCACACATAATAATATTAACCTTAAATGTAAATGGGCTAAATGCCCCAATCAAAAGACATAGACTGGCAAATTGGATAAAAAGTCAAACCCATTGGTGTGCTGTATTCAGGAAGCCCAACTCATATGCAAGGATACACATAGGCTCAAAATAAAGGGACGGAGGACGATTTACCAAGCAAATGGAGATTTAAAAAAAAAAAAAAAAAAAAAAAGCAGGAGTTGCAATCTTAATCGCTGATAAAATAGACTTTAAACCAACAAAGATCAAAAGAGACAAATAAGGGCATTACGTAATGGCAAAAGGATCAATGCAACAAGAAGAGCTAACAATCCTAAATATATACACACCCAATACAGGAGCACCCAGATACATAAAGCAAGTTCTTAATGACCTACAAAGACACTTAAGACTCCCACACAATAATAGTGGGAGATTTTAACACTCCACTGTCAATATTAGACAGATCAACGAGACAGAAAATTAACAAAGATATCCAGGACTTGAACTCAGATCTGAACCAAGCATACCTAATACACATTTACAGAACTCTCCACTACAAATCCACAGAATATACATTATTCTCAGCACCACATCACACTTGCTCTAAAATTGACCACATAATTGGAAGTAAATCACTCCTCAGCAAATGCAAAAGAATGAAAATCATAACAAACAGTCTCTCAGACCACAGTGCAATCAAATTAGAACTCAGAATTCAGAAACTAACTCAGAACCGCACAACTTCATGGAAATTAAACAACTGGCTCTTGAATGTTGACTGGATAAACAATGAAATGAAGGCAGAAATAAAGATCTTCTTCAAAACCAATGAGCTAAATTTCCCTCTAGACACTGCTTTAAATGTGTCCCAGAGATTCTGGAAGACACAACGTACCAGAATCTCTGGGGCACATTTATAGCAGTGTCTAGAGGGAAATTTATAGCAATAAATGCCCACATGAGAAGCAAGGAAAGATCTAAAATCGACACCCTATCATCAAAATTGAAAGAGCTAGAGAAGCAAGATAAAAAAAAACTCAAAAGCTAGCAGAAGACAAGAAATAACTAAGATCAGAGCAGAACTAAAGGAGATAGAGACACAAAGAACCCTTTGAAAAATGAATAAATCCAGGAGCTGGTTCTTTGAAAAGATCAACAAAATAGACCACTAGCCAGATAAATAAAAAAGAAAACAGAGAAGAATCAATAAAAAAAATGCAATAAAAAACAATAAAGGGGATATCACTACAGATTCCACAGAAATACAAACTACCGTCAGAGATTACTACAAACAACTCTATACACATAAACCAGTAAACATGAAAGAAATGGATAAATTCCTGGACAGGTGTACCCTCCCAAGCCTAAACCAGGAAGAAATCAAAACACTGAATAGACCAATAACAAGGGCTGAAGTTGAGGCAGCAATTAATAAGCCTACCAACCAAAAAAAGCTCAGGTCCAGATGGGTTCACAGCTGAATTCTACCAGACATACAAAGAGGAGCTAGTACCACTCCTTCTGAAATTATTCCAAAAAATCCAAAAAGAGGGAATCCTTCCCAAATCATTTTATGAGACCAACATCATCCTGATACCAAAACCTGGCAGAGATTCAACAAGAAAAGAAAACTTCAGGCCAACATCCATGATAAACACAGACACAAAAATCTTCAATAAAATACTGGCAAACTGATTGCAACAGCTCATCAAAAAGCTTATCCATCACGATCAAGTAGGCTTCATCCCGGGGATGCAAGGCTGGTTCAACATATGCAAGTCTATAAATGTAATTCACCACGTCAACAGAACCAATGACAAAAACCACATGATTGTCTCAATAGATGCAGAGAAGGCTTTTGACAAAATTCAACAGCCCTTTATGCTAAAAACTCTCAATAAACTAGGTATTGATGGAATGTATCTCAAAATAGTAAAAACTATTTATGACAAACCCACAGCCAATATCATACTGAATGAGCAAAAACTGGAAGCATTCCCTTTGAAAACTGGCACTAGACAAGGATGTCCTCTCTCACCACTCCTATTCAATATAGTATTGGAAGTTCTAGCCAGAGCAATCAGGCAAAAAAAAAAAAAAAAAAAAAAAAAAGAAATAAAGGGTATTCAATGAGGAAAGAAGAAGATCAAATTGTCTCTATTTGCAGACAACATGATTATATATTTAGAAGACCCCATCGTCTCAGCCCAAAATCTCCTGAAACTGATAAGCAACTTCAGCAAAGTCTTAGGATACAAAATCAATGTGCAGAAATCACAAGCATTCCTGTATACCAATAACAGATTTAAAGAGAGCCAAATCAAGAATGAACTGCCATTCACAATTGCTATAAAGAGAATATAATACCTAGGAATACAACTAACAAAAGATGTAAAGAACCTCTTTCAAGGAGAACTACAAACCACTGCTCAACAAAATAAGAGAGGACACACAAACAGATGGAGAAACATTCCATGCTCATGGTTAGGAAGAATCAATATCGTGAAAATGGCCATACTTCCCAAAGCAATTTACAGATTCAACACTATCCCCATCAAACTACCAATGACCTTCTTCACAGAACTGGAAAAAACCACCTTAAACTTCATATGGAACCAAGAGAGCCCACATATATGCTAATCACCCACTCCTTCCCTGACAGCTTTGCCAATTCCTGCACCAGGAATGTAAGTGGTCATTAACACACACTTCCTACAATTTGGACTACTCAGGTGCCAGCTCTTGAGGAACTCCACAACCATTTTAGCTGCAAGTAATTTTGCCCTGTCACAACTTCTATGACACTGGGCACCTCTCCTGGAAGCCCACTCTCTACCTGTGTTGGAGTTAGCTGTGGTATAGCTTATCTCTTCCATTGAACTTATCTCTTCCCCCATAAGGGCAGGACTCCTTCTGAGCCACCTTTTATGTCCCTCCCTCCTCCTGCTCCCCTGCCCAGCACAATTTCTCCCTTCATCTTAATGCCATGCCAACACAGCACACCACCTACCCACCACCTGCCTGATGGCCACATGTGTAAGCCTCAGCTGATTATGTACTGCTGGACCCCTTCTGGTTTGCTTCTCCCATCCACTCATCCTTCCTCTCACATTTTGTTGCCTTGCACCAATGGGGTGATAGATGGAATATCAGATGTCTCCTGGAGGGCCAGTCCTGCCAATAGGGTCTAATTCTTATAGCCATTTGATTCTACCATGTCATGACAAAATTCTGTACAGTTTCCAATTGTAAAGTTCAGTTGAGAAGTCAAGACAAATCACGTTTGTCTCCTAGAAAGCACAGATTCTATTTCTCAATTCAGAATACATTTTGCCTCTTTATGGCCATCCTATGTAAAATTTCAGCCCCCATCCCCAGTATTCACTATCCTCTTTTCCTACTTTTAACATTTTTCTTAACACTTTTTACTAATATGCTCCATATTTTCTTACTTATTGCTATGGTTTGAATATCTCCTCTAAAACCCATGTTGAAATTTAATTGCCATTATAAAAGTATTAAGAGGTTGAGCCTTTAAGGAGTGATTAGGACATGAAGGCCCTGCCTTCAGGAATGGATAAATGCTATTATCTTGGGAGTGGGTTAATTATCATGGGAGTGGGCTCCTAATAAAACGTGGAGTTTGGGCCTATCCTCTCTGTGTCTGATGCTCGCCTGTCCTTCTGCTTTCTGCCACGGGATGATGCAGCATGAAGGCCCCCACCAGAAGCCAACACCATGCTTTCGGACTTTCTAGCCTCTAGAACTATGAGTTAAATATAATTCTATTGTTTATAATCACCCAGTCTGTGGTATTCTGTTATATCAACATAAAATGGAGGAAGACACTTATCTTGCTTATTATTTATTCCTCTTAATAGAATATAAGTCCCATGAAGGCAATGATTTTGATTTATTTATTATTCCTGTGTCCATAGCAGTTTCTGGCCCAGAAAAGTCACTCAACAAACATTATTTAGGTAAATGAAGGAGTACAGAGTGAATGGAGGGATGTGTATGCTCCTTTCTGGCCAGACCACTGGCTACCCAAGGCTGTGGGCATCCTCTCTTCCTGTCCAGGGGAAGGAATTCTCCCAGCCTGTCCATTATGCCCTGCAGGAGCCTGGCTTATTGGCTTTCTGTTCTTCCCATGATGCAGCACTCACCTTCAGCTTGTGCTCATGCTCCTTGTTGACACGGGCCAGCAGCTGGGCTTTTCTTCTGTTGAGGGCATCGATGAGGGCATCACATTGGGCCACCAGACAGGCTTCAAACTCCACACTGTTCTCCTGTGTAATAGAGCACATTTCTCAACTGCAAGGTGCTGGGTGCCTCAGGCTGCCAGAGAAAACAGAGCTCCCCCATCCTGCTGAAGGGAATGAAAAGGAACTCTGTCCACAATGCACATTTGGTAATTAAAAAAAAAACTGGATAAACTTTATTCTACAATGGTCATGTTTCACTTTAAATTTAGATTGAAAAGGGTAAATATTTATTGCTTAAATTTATCAAAAGGAAATCGTTTCCACAGTTTGAATTATATTAAGTAAAACAAAGCTTTAGCTTATAGAGTTGGGCATGAATGCTTTTGAGGACCACATACGTCTAGCTATATATGGTGGAAGCTGGCATTCAAAAAGGCAATGAGCAGTGAGCGGGGCATTGCTAAGGCACAATAAATCATTAAAATCAAAGGAATAAAGAAGAAAGAAAATGGCACTGGTCTTCAGTATTAACAATAATCCAATGAGAACAGAAGTTTATAAGATATGAGAATAATGGGCAAAAGTACTTGCCTCTTTCATTAAGGAAAGCAAATAGTAGGTAGTAAAAAACAATCAATGTATGTAATAGGGATCACCCTGGCATAAAAATCAGATATGACCCAACACCTTGCAGGGGAAAGGCAACTACATACTAAATGAATTATAATTTTCCCAAGATGTTTAAATTAAATGCTGGATATAACATTTTTATTTGATTTAAATCTGTACATACCATAAACATTTCTTTTAAGCAATTCTTTCAATGAGTTATATGCATTTATTAAGGATAATCCTTTCAATGAGTTACATATACAATTTTGATTCTTAAACCATAATCTGAAAAAAAGTAATTCACAGTGAATGAAAGCTAAATACTCACATATACATTAGTAGTACTTACAAAGCACTCACCAGCTGAGTAAACTGTAAACTTTTGGGGGCTGGCAAGGAAGGAACAATTTAACCTATCAAATTTTAATTTATTACTAAAGTCATAAAGAACTGTGTCTCTTTATATAATAATCAACTGATAGTCATTTAGTAATTGTTTTCAAATGCAAGGTCTTTGTATAAGGAATGCATTAGTAATTGCTTGAGCAATGCTACATTTTCGCTTTCAAGGCGATTGCTTTTGAGCTCTCAGAGAAGGCCCTTGGAAAACATCATTTAAGAGCTCTCTATGCCACCACATGCAGGGTAATATTGGAGTGTGGGGTGAGGGGAGACCTTCTCCTTGTAAGCTCGGTCACTGATTTAGAGCAGAAAGAAAGCTTTGCTCTGATGAAGAGGCCTGGGCTGAGGCAAGCCTGGGGCTGCATATTTTATGCCAGCAGAGTAAAGAAAGAACTGATTGATAAACTCTGTTGCTTTGGAAAACAGAAGGAAGTATACAAAACTGCTAGGTTGTTAGGGAATCAAAAGTTTAACATGGGCCTGTGCGCCAAAAAAAGGCAAAGAAATCAGTGTATAATTCTTTCAAAGGCTGGCTTCCATTTAAAAATCCATACTTGCCTTGACATGGTGAAATATGAACTTAATTAATTTACTGGAGGCCAGCAAAAAACAAGCTAAGGTTATTTCTGTGAGGCAAACTTCAAAACATAAGAGGGTCATTATTTTGGTGTCTCATATAGTTTACGGTTTTTCCTCTTCAGCTCTAGTGGAGAATTTATGAGCTCTCACATGCTGCTTCAATTGCTGGTCATTGATAAAGCAATCTGAAATGACAGTTGCCAGGGGATCATGGTGGAAAAATATTTAAACATCTAAGCGGAGGAGAAGCATTATTGTGGGTCAGGGAGGAAGAAAAGAAGAACGAAAGGAAGAAAGGAAAGAAGAAAAAAAAAAGAAGGAAGAAGAGAGGAATAATAAAAAAAAAAAGAAAGGCAGGAAGGAAATAAAGGAAGAAAAAAAGAGAAAACTGTGACCTGTTACCATTAAATAATACAATTATTACAAGGTGTTTTGGGAACCTATAGGGTCTTACAAACTCAACAATAAGGACCCTGAATTTACAAAGATATAGGCCTCTTTCTGAATATTTAGTAGTAGAGAATTAGGACCTCAGTGTGGAAGCCAGGAACCAGTTGGAAAATCACGTTGTGTTTCTGGCTTGTTGGCAAAAAGTAACTACCTTAAGAAGGAGTATGTTTGAAGTTGATCTCTATGTGTGTTTGTATGTAAAGAACAACAACAACAAAAGGGAATCTTCCCATAACACATAAAAATAAGAGGAGAAAGAAACTCTTATGCCGCACAGTTATATATTAGCCCGCGGGGTTTCCTTGTGTCCCAGGTAATGCCCATACCTGGATCTGCTGGACCATGTTGCGGAGCTGTACCAGAAACTCCTTGGCTTCCTTAGCCCTGTCTGACAGTCCGTTCAGCGCCTGGGACAGCTGGCTCTGCGAAGACAAAGAAGGAAACCATAAAGCTGTAATCACAGGATGCAGCAACAAGGCCACAGAGGTGTTTTCAGTGAGGCTTAAAACTGGAAAATCATCAAGCTCCTCAGATTTCTCTTGTCTGAGGCTGGACCTCTTTGCTGGCCTTTGTACGGGGAGTTTCCCATATCCAAACTCCTTGGGCCCCTGAGTAGTTTCTCCTTGGAAGCAGTGAACACCTCTGGCAGTCAAAGGCCCTTGCCAGCTGCTATCAACCTAGAATTTCTTCATCTCCTTCAATGATTAATTAATCAATCATTTATTGAATACTTATTATTTGCTAAGGACTAAAAAAGCAAAACAAAACAGTGTGTCAGATGATCTAATTCTTATCATGTTGCTTAGCACAAAGGGCTGTCGGTCTGGGATTGGGGCAGAAAGAATAAAGAGTGTCAAGAACAGGATGAAGGAAGGAATAGGTACTGGTGTGGTCCTCTGCGGCCACTTAAATATAATCACAAATTCAAAGGGCAGGACGACATTCCACTCCCGCCTCATTCATGTCCTCTTCCTTCTCCCAAGTATAGCCTTGCTGCCCTAGCACATTTGTGTCCCCTCCACACTAGCCGCCTACACTAGGGCTTACTCTCTGTCTTCCCACACCACCCCATCCATAGAAGAAGGCAATTCTGCTGGGTTGGCAAGGTGTCCAGGCTGGTACTTGCTCTTTCAGCCTCCTCATCTGCTGGGGTGGCCATGGTACACTGTTGGGTGAGACCAAAGTGGAAGTCTGCTGGGGACTGGAGGGGTCTGACAAAGCTTTTGCTTTTCTGCTGATATGGAAACACTATGGTTGATGCAGCCTCTCCCCTTTGGTTCCTGACTTTAGGATGGATACGATGTCTTCTGGCTCACATGAGGAGAAGGCCAATAGGGTATGGGTGGAGGGATGGGAGGGGAAGGAGCTGGGTTCTGACGGCATCTTTAAGCAGCTGAGCCAGTACCTGAAGCCTTCACCACTATCTTTCTTGTTATGCAGGAAAAATTAACTCCTATTTAAGTCACTGTTCTGGAGTTTTCTATTGCTAGTAGGAATTTATATCAAGTATCACTGTACTTGATACAAATTCCTTCTCCTAGCAGTCTGGGTATATCCTTCTGTACCTCAGGTACAGAGACAGACTCCCTTTCCTGCACTGCCTTCCCTGCAAACTAAAGCCTATTCTCCTTGCCAGCACAATGTTTCATCTACCCTTTCCTTTCTGTAAAAGGACAGAACCTTAAAATTATATCTCTTAGTGCTGTGAATGCTTTTCTCTTATATTTGTCTTTTAAATACAAAGTTGGACACTGACTCTCTAAAAGTATGTACACCAAATGCTTGATGGAGGCAATGTGGGATGGTAGAAAGAATATAGGCTTTGAAAGCGTGCAAATTCTCACTCTATCACTTACTGTGGCCTTGAGAAAGTTACTTCTGTCTGAATTATTCCAACGGAAAAGATGGGAAGAATGATAACACTTTGTAGTTGGGTTATGGTGATGGTTGAATGCATTAATCAATGTGAAAGCTCCTGCTAGTTAAGGGAATGACTCTGAATTCAGAAATGCTGCCAGCTACTGGCTGTTCAATCCTTTATACGTAGTTTTACCTCATTCATAAAATGAGAAGAAGAATATTTTTCTTGGGTTTTGTGGGCATTGCATGAAATACAATATCTAAAGCCTAGAACCCCACTACCTTACTGGTACATAATGCATAATGTATGCTTAATAAATGCTTGCTAACTTTTTTTTTTTTTGAGACAGAGTCTTACTCTGCCACCCAGGCTGAAGTGCAATGGTGTGATCTTGGCTCACTGCAATGTCCGCCTCCCAGGTTCAAGCGATTTTCCTGCCTCAGCCACTCAAGTAGCTGGGATTACAGGAATGCACCACCACACTAAGTGAATTGTTGTATTTTTAGTAGAGATGGGGTTTCACCATGTTGGCCAGGCTGGTCTTGAACTCCTGACCTCAGGTGATCTGCCCACCTTGACCTCACAAAGTGCTGGGATTACAGGTGTGAGTCACTGCTCCCGATCAGCTGTTAACTCTCATTTGCTTTCTTCATTCTTGCTCACACCTGCTGACTGGAGGGATTCACAGGACAGTTTCCTGGAACCGGATCTGTTGGAGAACATCCTGATCACTTGTACTTTGCTCTACGTATTGAGGCTTCAGGAGGCAAAACCAACACAATTGAGTTACATAAAGCGCAAAGTGAGCCTGCAAAATTCTTTATGACTGGGTCTCAGCTACAACATTATTTGGGGTAAAAATTTCTCCTCAATAACTGTTAATATTTCCAGGAGCCCAAGGGATAAAGGAGGGAAAAAAGGCCTCATTTGGAAGAGCAGGCAATAACATGAGTGACATATTTTTAAGAAGATATTTGATTTTTTTCATTGTTACTTTAGAACTCATATCTTTTAATTTTTTTTCTGAATGAGCAAAAGTTTCCTGGATTATCACAGTTTTCTTCCTCTTTTTATTATAACCTATGCTTAGTAACCACACTTAGATGTTTCAGTACAGAAGCCAAACTGATTTGGTTACACAGAAGTGAAGCTGCCTGGTGTCTTGTATTCTAGCCTTGCAATTAATTGTGTCTGCTTAAGTCAGACTTGACACTCATAAAGATTTTTTGACCAGGTGCTGCTGTATACGTAGAAATACAATTATTCAGTAGTAGACAAAGAGTTATGGCCCCATCCAGTCCCAGGATTTTATATGACAAAGCAATAAGTGAACTGGAAAAATTAATTTACTTTCAATTTCCTCTTTGTGTTTATGCTCAGTCCCAAGCATGCCTTCTATCTGGCTGAGGATTGTTCCAGTATTTGATAAACAATTACATTATAAGATAAAGATCTAGAAATCATTCTCTTAAGCTTTGTCCACTTGTAGAAATTGAGCAGAAGACAATGAAAGATTCTGGAAAAACTATCACTAGAAAGAGCTCTTACTGTAAGGATTTATATGCATACTGATTTTATAGGATGGTATTTTGATCACATTTATAAGCTCCATCTGATGTAGAATAACATTATTATTGACTGATTTTGTTTCCCAGATGCATTTAAATTCCTACTCTGTGCTAACAGAGGTGTTCTGTATTCAGGACCACAGAGCAGTCCTGGAAATTCATGAGCGGAACACTGAAGATGCAAATACGTAGTGTGCGTTTTCATCACGGCATCTTTGGGGGTACAAGGAGTCGTTCAAGGGAGAAAGGTACAGTTCTAAAGCTGTTTTTAAAACCTGAAACTGACATTCAGGTTTCTTGGATATTTGTTTTCTAGGTTACTGAAAAGGTGTCACAATCTGAAGATGAATGAGAGGAGAAAAATGATGCAGCTGAAGCTCTGATCTCCAGTCAAGTTGTTCTCGGTTGGGAGCATGCTGAGAATTGCCGATGTCTCCCAAAAAGATGACAAGTTGTTCAAGCCTGAAGGAAAGAAACAAAGAACTCTGCCTCGTCCTTCCCTCCTTGTGTGGCGTTTGCTTTCAGCTTCCCCACTGACCCTGCTCCCCTTGCCTCCCCAGGAGGGAGAGATCAGGCGCTTACCCGGGGAGGGACTGTGGAGGATGTTTCAGGACCTACTTCTCACGCTCAGCAAACAGTCAACGCCTCACTTGCCCAAGCTGCTGAGGGTGCCCAGGAAGAAGACAGTGTCTTCTTTCCATTTCCTGCTGTAAACATTCTTCACGTGGCCTCTTTCTCTCAATTCACCATGAATATTGGAGAGAGAGAAACTGGGACAAATGTAAAAAAGCTTTCTGGCTGTCTGGGATCTGAAGTTACAGGCACAGGATGGGTCAAAAGGGTCACTCGAAGAGTTGGTACAAAACAGACGAGGCGGCAAACAAGCACCAGCAGCTTGATGGCCCAGAAAACGACCCAGCTGCTTCCCCTGGCGCGGGTCGCTGTCTGGTGTTGTATCAAAGTGCATGCCATTCAGGCACTGCAACATTGTTGCCCCCCAGGAGCCCAAGCCCACTCCTGCTCCTTCCCTGGTGCAAAGGTAAACACAACCCTCAGGAAAGAAGTGACCACTGAGGCAGTGGGACTTTGAGGGAAGGCTGCCCAGGAGAGTAACGGTTTTTCTAATGAAATATTGATCTCTGAGTCACATTACTCAGTGACTACTCATTGCTGGTTACTCAGTACATTACTGACATTGTACAATTAAAAAGTGTAAGTAAGAAATTCTAATAATTATAATACCTTGCTCATTTCTTGTGAGCCAGGAACTCTGATGGGTGCTTTCAATGCAATCCCAATCACCTCCCTGCCATTTTGCAGAGGTGCTGAGAGGATACCCCTGTGTGAAGGTTTCACCACTCACATATGGAACAGCCACAACATAATCCCTCATCTGATGGCAAACTCACGCCCTTTGCTCCAGCCTCCCAAAGAAAGAGAATCTTCTCTCACCCTCACAAGCTGAAAAGATTGTCTAATTAACTGTTTAATCCATGCTGAGAGCATTTTAAAACCACAGAAGGTGAGTGGATGACTATGATTGATTATGAGGGTCTGATTATGCTTTGCAGCCAGATAATATGTAAATTACAGGATGACTAGTTAACTTATGAAATGTGCAACTTTTTCCTCCATGAAGTTTTTTGGTAAATTTGAAAAAGTCCCTGACTAAGAGAGGAGTCTCATGGAGGAGGGGAAGAAGCTTTGGATTCAGGTCCGCTGCCAACTTTATCAACTACTGGCCTAAGATCTTGGGCAGAGATTGGGCGGAGTGGGAACGAAGTAAAGGAAGGAGACCTCACTGAGTGACTGGTATTTGGGGAACCGTCAAGCTGAGCTGCCCAAGGGGTCTGATTCCCCTTCTAGGAAAAGGTCTATTCCTCTTGCCTGCGCTTTTCCTGCCTGCAAGAATGGATCTCTTCTCTGGTTTCTCTGGTGCTGGAAGATCCTGGCTATACCCCAACCCCAGTTCACTATAGTCACATGGTCAGGAATCCTCCAATACCAGTTGGTCTGGAGATGCCAACTTATCTCTAGGCCCAGCAAATAGCTGGGCCAGTGAACAGGCTGTGATCTGCAAAAGAGTAGCTGGGCCTGGGAATGGAAGCACACGGTATAGAGACAAGTGGTGTGTGTGTGCACGTGTGTGAGTGTGCATATGTATGTGAGTGTGTGAAAGTCTGTGTTTGTGGGTAAGAATGTGAGTTGAGTGTATATGTGTGTAAGAATGTGTATGTGTATGTATGTAATTGTATGTGAGATGTGTCATCAGTGGAGTATGGTGAGGCTCTTGGCTTTGGGCAAGCCTGGTATCAGAGGAATCTTATGGGTAGGGATTTGGTCCATTAAACTGCTGTTTATTGTGAACTGGTTGTAAGAAAGATTCACGGTTGGGTGTGGTGGCTCACACTTGTAATCCCAGGACACTGGGGGTCGAGGCAAGCAGATCACTTGAGGCCAGGAGTTCGAGACCAGCCTGGTCAACATGGTGAAACCCCATGTCTACTAAAAACACAAAAAATTAGCCAAGTGTGGTGGCAAGCACCTGTAATCCTAGGTACTCAGGAGGCTGAGGCAGGAGAATCCCTTGAGCCCAGGAGGCAGAGGTTGCGGTAAGCTGAAATTGCTCCATTGCACTATAGTCTGTTCAACAAGAGTGAAACTCCTTCAGGAGAGAGAGAGAGAGAGAGAGAAAGAAAGAGAGAGAGAGGAAGGGAGGGAGGGAGGGAAGGGAAGGGAAAAAAATGG
Organism: Cacajao melanocephalus; assembly: GCA_963573385.1. Taxonomy (NCBI): domain Eukaryota; kingdom Metazoa; phylum Chordata; class Mammalia; order Primates; family Pitheciidae; genus Cacajao; species Cacajao melanocephalus. The sequence continues at coordinate 23,938 of CAUYLG010039626.1, forward strand.
GAGGGAAGGGAAGGAAAGGAAAGCGAAGGGAAGGAAATGGGAGGGAAGGGAAGGGAAGGGAGACAGATTGATTCTATCCTAGCCAGGGTCCTTTGAGCCCTCTTCTCACCTAGACCTCAACCTTGGCCTATAAAGACTTGAACAAACACTAACATAGTTTCTAACAGCTCCAGGCTGAATTCCTAAGATGACCGCAGCCTCCCTTAAAGTACCTGCCTGAGAAAATTCAAGGCTGCCAAAAGAATGTGCTGTTTGTTCCACTGAACACCTGAAGAAAGGGATTCTATCTGCCAGTCTCTATGAGAGGGTAGGGGTCTAACTTCAATAAGCACAAGTTAGCAAACCCAGATGGGTTTCATATAGACCAATTTTCTCCTTTCTGATTTTTGGAAGTTTTTCACTTCTGCAACTCTGAGCCCCTGCTCACCCCCTTTCCCATTCCCTCATTCTCGCTGTAAAGTGCTCAGTCACCTCTGTTCAAATAGAAGTTGAGTTCAGTTCATGATGTACTCTTTTCCCTGTTGCAATAGTATACTGATTAAAATCTGCCCTTTGAACGGATTAAAATCTGTCCTTACCACTTTAATTAGTAACCAGGTAGTTAGTTACAGTTGCTAGTTCTGCCTCTGACCCAGGGAGAGTAGGGTAATCTCTGGGTAATGACCTGACCCTTCAGCAGGCAAAGGTTACCTTGAAGGATAAGTGAGGAAGCACATCACTAAGGATGCAAGTTCCTCCGCCTAATCCAGCACATCTCTCATACACTAAACAAATCTCACCATTTTTATTGTGAACCTGACTCTATGAGCTGTGTGGAGGACAGAAAGGAGGAGGACTCTGCTTTTATTCCAACACGTTGAGTAAAATCCCCTTTCCCATTCTTCGTTGTTAGATTTGCACAAGCACACAAATATTCACACCAAAAGCTAATGCATAGTGACATTTACCTCCTTTTAAATAACAATTTAAGTCTAAACATGCTGTTTCATTCTTTGAACCATAAAAAATGTATAAGACATGCCATTATTCCATTAGATAGCAGCAATTGAACTAGACAGAGCAATTGGGACCAACATGGCATTGGAGTTAAGAGGACAGACTTTAAAGTCAGATGGACTTGAGTTTCAATGGTGGCATTTTACTAGTTGTGTGATCATGGATCCATTACCTAACTGTGGTGAATACTGTGGTGCTCTACCCAGAATCTTCTGTCAAAGACTATGCATCTATCTCCCAGTTGCAGGAAATATCAGCTGCTGATAGATTGTACTAGGAATTGCTCTTGGCTGCAGGGAACTAACTGCCTTACTGAAAGCTATGTCCTCTTCTGGGGATGTCCCATGGCCAGTGAATGGCTGGGGTCCCCTTGCCTCAATTTTGGGACAACCCTGAAGAACCATCCCCAATCTAGAACTTCCAGTACGACTGGTTGAGGCCACTGCAGGTTAGCTTCAGCCTCAGTTCAAACTTGGCTTCCTTACTTCCAGGTGGATCTACCGAGAGCACTTAACAACTAACCATCTCTCAGAGTCTGTGTCCGGGGAGCCCAATCAAAATACTAGGCTTCAGTTTCCTCATCTGCAACATGGGGATAATAAGAGTAACCTGCACCATAGGACTACCATGAGGATTATATGAAATCACGTGTATAAAGTTCTACACAGTGCCTGGCATATTGTTAAAATTCCATAAGCAGTACAGGTTGAGTATCCCTGTTCTGAAAATCCAAAATCTGAAACATTTCAATGAACATTTCCTTTGAGTGTCTTGTCAGCACTCAAAAAGTTTTGAATGTTAGAACACTTCAGATTTCAGAATTTTGGATTAATGACGCTCCGATGGTAAGTATAATGTAAATATTCCAGAATCTGCAAAACTCAAAATCTGAAACACTTCTGGTCCTAATCATTTTGGATAAGAGATACTCAACCAATGTTATTTTTATAGTAAGAATAATGTTACAATATACATACATAAATCACTAAAACACTTTCGTCATGCTACATCTTGACTTAGGGTTGGTTAATTATAATTATTCAAACAGTGGGGTAGATTGTAGTATTGTTCAGAACAATTTGCTCTGGCCCCATTTCTGTCGCATGACTGGCAGTACCTCCTGCAAGTGGCGCATGTGTTCTTACCCCCTTGTCATCCTTGGCTATATGACTTGTTCTTTAGCTTAAAGAGGCTCTGTGATTTTCTGCTAGCTCTTTTGCTCTTCCTTTTTGTCGCAAGAATAAATGGTGTGCTGATAAACCAGCTCTCAAAAAAACAAAAACCAAAACAAAATTTTATTTGTAAAAATCACCTATTTTAGAATATTATAGATCAAGCAGATAAATAATAAGCAAGAATACAGGTTATCTGAATAATCCAATTAACAAGTTCAGTTGTATTTATATGAATGTATTCCAAAGGTTTACATTATGCATATTCTCTTTGTATTATGTATAGAAGAGAATATACCCATTGGATGTTTACCAAAAGCTATCATATACATATATCTGTCCATAAAATAACTATAAATGCTAAAGAATAGAGATTCTGTGAACCAGATGCTCTGGCCATAATCTATTAAAACTGGTAATCTATGACTTTTTACTTCCTCTTTAACAGGCCACCTGAATTTTCCGAACTGTTTTCCAGTTTTTGGCTTCTAGGGCTTTCTTGGTGGTAAAGCCCATCTTGATTACAAACAGTCATCAACAATGAGAAAAAAACAAATTTGCTTAACACATACTTAGATAGCACTGTATGTGCCAGGACCACTTCTAAGTGCTTCACAAATAAACCCAAAGAGAATTTAGGCCTTAACTAGGAAAAGAGCAATAAGAAGCTTTTGAAAAAGGGTCCCTTCTCCCCTACATACTGGTAATTTTAAGAAGTAAATTTTTAAAAATGAGATTCTATTCTTTGCTTATCAGATTACAGAAACAAAATACAAATGAAAGTATTAAGAGTGACATACAGGAAAGAAGTACTCTCGCCACCTTCAGCAGGAGTGTGCATTGGATTAACCATTCAGAGGCGCATTTTGGGAGTATGATTTTTTTTTAATCCTCTAAATTTGAAAGTTTAATGCAGTTTCACCTCGGGAAACAGGAATAATCAAGAATGTGTTCAAATGTTTGCTACATGAATTTCATTTCAGCTCTTCGCAACAAGATGGAAATAAACTAAATATTCTAAAATAGGAGATTAATTAAATAAATTATAGAGACCAGAGACCTATACAGTGACTTACACTACAGTTTAGCAATTAATAGCATGAATTCTGGCCCCAAACTACCTAGGTTTGAATCTCTGCTCTGCTTCTTAACAGATTTGTGACTTTGGACTACTTAACTGTCCTTTCCTTAACTTTCCTCATCCTATTCTATCACCTATAAAAATTCTGAAAAATAATAGTACCCATCTTGCTGGGTCGTATATGTACAAAGCTGGGCAGGCCATCCTGGCACATAGTAAGTGTTACGAGTATTATGCAGCTATTGAAAGGGGGTAGTAATGTATTTAGTTATTTGGGAAAAGATTTATAACACATTAAGTGAAAAGAACAGATTTCAAGATAGCAACAGATACATGACATGACTCAAATTTTGTTGCCATACTTTATATAGAGATATGCATTATCTCCATATAAATGTATAAGATGTTTCAAAGGATACACATTAAGGGTTTATTAGCAAGGCTATTCATAGTATATCTTTGGTGAAATTGAGGGCTTTTTTTCTTCTTTTTAAAGTTCTTTTGATTTTCTGATTTTTCTGAAATAAGAATGTTCCGCTTTTGAAATAAAGAATAAAAAGTCATTTCTTAAATTCACTGTATAGATCTAAGTGAAAACTGAGGGATGAATAGGAAGTCTATCCTTTCTTAGAACTAATATTTGAATCTCTGAAAGAGCACAGTCAAATCATTTTTATATGAAAAATATTTATCGATTTTTCACTTTATTATTATTATTATTATTGAGACAGAGTCTAGCTCTGTTGCCCAGGCTGGAGTGCAGTGGCACAATCTTGGCTCACTGCAACCTCCACCTCCTGGGTTCAAGTGATTCTCCTGTCTGAACCTCCTGAGTAGCTGGGATTACAGGTGCCTGCCACCACGCCCAGCTGATTTTTGTATTGTTAGTAGAGACGGGGTTTCACTGTGTTGCCCAAGCTGGTCTTGAATGCCTGACCTCGTGATCCGCCTGCCTCACCTCCCAAAGTGCTGGGATTACAAGCGTGATCTCCCGCACATTGCCTGATTTTTCACTTTAACATATACATTTCTAATAGCACATTTTACATTATTTAGTGAACAAACACTATTTGTAGAACTGAAAATTTCTATCTAGAGAACTGAAAAGAATTGGATCTCAAAACTGTTTTGTTTATCTTAAAATCGTTCCCCGGTAGTTTCAGATAAAGGAGAATGCTATACCACCTGGAAGAACATGGTGACCCAGTGTGGACGTGAAGGCAGCCAGAGAGATGTGTAGGGAAAACAGCTTTCTGGAAAAAGGACTCACAGACTGTTGGTTAGGGCTCTTCAGAAAGAGAGGGTAGCATGTGCAAAAAGGAGATCTATTCTGTAGTCCATCTCTGGAATGTAAAATCCAATATTTACACAAAGGCTTGGCCCAAGGAAGGCCTATTTTTGGTCCTCAATTGTAAACACTTGGTAACCCCGTGACAACGCACATATAATGGTTTAGAATACCCACAGAAAGGCATGCTCTCTGACAGAGCCTTGGGCAGAGTGGTAGTGACTTCACAGCCTGTATCTTTGCCACTGTATTAAAGTTTCATGCCTTCAATCACAATTGCTGCAGGAATTCTATTGCCTCCAGCACTCTAAGTAAAAGTCACAGAGACTTGGGAAACCAATTTTCCCCCAAGAAATGATGAATATTGTGTGAGGCAACAGTTTCTTTTTGCCATGCCCTAAGGCAAAAAGTGGCTCTTCTCTCTCATTGCAGTAAAAACCTACCATGTTGATGAGCTAGCCCACAGCACAAAAGAGCCAGCATCTCTTCCAACTTCATGTTAGCAATGTTATCTTGGTAGCATAAAATCAACTATACATTTATACCACAGAAATTGGCAAACACTACAAATAAAAATTTGTTTTGGTTTTTGTTTTTTTTGAGAGCTGGTTTAACAGCACACCACTGTATAATACTTCAAGCTTGTTTGATCTGCCTTATTTTGTTATTGCTCATTTTGTTTTGTTTTAGGCTTTTAGCAGCTTGAAGCCATGGATTTTCGTTTCTGTCTCTAGTGATAAGTGGAAAAGAGGGATGGGGAAAGGCTTTACAGGCTCAACCAGAAACAGAAACTAAGAACACATGCTTGTATTCCCTCTCTTGGACACCCTAAATCATCTCTAGGTTACTTATAATACCTATTACAATGTAAGTTCTATGTAAATAATTGTTATACTGTACTATTTATGGAATAATGACAAGGAAAAAAGTCTTAACATAGTCAGTACAGGCTCAATTACTTTTTTTCTCAAGTACTTTTGATCCAGTGTTGGATGAATTAGCTATGGAGAACCAATGCATACAGAAGGCTGACTATATATCCTCTCTCTCACTCTCTGGTATAACTTTGCCCATTATTTATTTTAAAACTAGATTTCTTTTTAACTTAATCTGACAGTTTCCTCCCTATCACAGAGAAATCTGGGTTATCTACATTTAATGTGTTAACTGATATAGTTGGCTTTATTCCATCCACATTGTATATATTCCTAGTAGTAATAAACCATTTTTTTCTTTTTTACCTTTTATAGATTTATCACATTTCTTTTAATAGCTTAATCCCAAATCACTGGTTAATTTGGATATTTTGCTACGCTTCTCCATTTTGCAAACTGTTATCTATCTTTCATCCCATGTAAACCAAGATTTGTCCATGATTAAGTCAAAATTAAATAACTGATCCCCCATCACCTCACTACATTCCTAAAAATGCTTTCCTTACTATTAACTATCTCTTGGAAATTAGGAAACACCATTCTAAATAACTCTGAGATCAAATAGGAAATTAAATTTATAAATTATCTAGATGTTAGCACAGAGAAGCACTTTATAAAAACATATTGCATTTTAATATGATTGTGTAGGTTAGCTAGGAAACCCAAGCACTCTTTGTAACATGGTTCCCGCTAGGAATACTATTCTTAGATGGAACTTGGAAAAACAGGAAAAATTATTTCCCTTTTCATTATCCTCATGAACTAGACCCAATTTAAAAAAAAAAAAAAAACCCAACCTCTCATACACTTTCAAAGTTAACTCACAATGGTGATCAGATCAGAAAAGAAGGAGGGGGCTTTTTTTGCACTTATGTGCCAACATCCAGGATGGCTCTGGTGGACGGTTTTTAAGTTCTGAACATCCAATAATTTTAGGGTGTCTTTATTCCAGTTTAAGTAACAAATTTCATTTGAAAATTACTAATTGATAATGAAATTTATAGCTTAATACTGGAATAAAGACACAGAGTCTCTTTGGATCTTTAAAAAAAATTTTTTTTTCAATAACATGAAAGCAACTCCTGTATCTAAGATTAAAGTCACAAGTTGCCTTTAAACTTTCCGGAAAGATAAATATGACCAGTGGTGTTATCATCTATTCCTTAGCCTACAGGACATCTCGGGAGGGTAAAAGCCATACTTGTTACATGCACACCACTAAGCAGCATTAGTACATGTCCACTTCAAGGGAGCACCTGTGGCTTAGCATCATCACTGAGAGTCAGGCTCAGCCAATGGAATCAGGATGACCGGGTTCAATCACCTGCACGTGAATTTTGTTTCTTGATGCCATAGGCAAAATAATGGTCCTCTAAAATGTCCATGCTCAAATCCCCAGAACTGGTGATTTTGCAGATGTGATTAAAGTTACAGACCTTGAGATGAAGAGATTATCCCAGATTATCTAGGTGGCCAATTTAATCACATGAGTCCTTAAAAGCAGAGGAGCTTTCCTGACTGTGGTCCAAGGGAGATGTGATGACAGAAGAATCAGAGAGCAATTGCTGGTTATGAAGATGAAGGAAGGAAATGGATTCTCCTTTAGAGCATCTGGAAAGGAATTCAGCCCTGTTTCTTGGACTTCTGACTTACAGGAGTATAAGGTAAAAAAATCTATGTTGTTTTAACTAACTAAGTTTTTGGTACTGTTTCATGGCAGCAATAGAAATCTAACACACCTGAGAAGGCAGTCGGTTAAGAGCTGCAGGCTTACCACCTTTGGTGGTGGTCGGATTGCTTCACCTTGTATTTTGTAAACCTGTTTAGAATATGCATCTCCTGCTCTCCTTTCGAGTTGGAGAGAGGAAAAACCTTAGAGGAAAGAGGAAAGGCAAAACGGCCACAAAGAATAAAAAGAATCTGGCCCACTGCAACAGTGTGAACACATTTCAAGGTTGAGTTGAAGAACAAGAATGGGCTATTCAGCTCTTTTCATCCACATGTGAAGTATGTAAAGCATCTGACCACCTGATAAACTAGAAATTCTGTGAGACTGAGCTGGTTCAGCAGCTCCTCCTGCCAATCACCAAGAATCAAGCTTCTCCATCCATCTGGAATCAACTACTAAGTTTCAGTAACGCCTTAAAAGTAGGGACAGAAAGGAGATTTTAGATTTCTTCAGAGCAAGAGGCTATTGTTCAGTTCAGAAGCCTAAAGTGATGTATGTTTTGGATACTAAAGCGGTCCATTCCAGCTTAACTGTTCTCATCATCAGCTAATGTCTTCCCTGAAATATATCAGCTTATTTAAACTTTTACTTTACCTTAGAAAAAGCTACAATTTTCTCAAAGGTATGGAGTCATTAGAAATGACTGGGAAATGTTAATCACGAGATCTGAATTTAGAAGGCCTTAACAAGGCCTTTACAACACCAGTGCAAAGATTAGCATGGCTTCTTTAAAAACAAAGGGGGCACAAGTGAGAGACCACCACCCAGTAGTGGACTGACAATTCGGAGTGCTGGTGAGGGCATGGACCATCTAGAGCCTCACACACTGTTAGTGAGAGCATTAAAATGGTAAAACCAATTGGGAAAACTGGCTCTTCCTAATAAAGTTAAACATATCCCAACTTTCTATGATAGCATATGTCCATAAAAGACTTGCATACAATGTTTGTAATAGCTGTATTTATAATAGCCCCAAGCTGGAAACGGCTCAGATGTCTACCAACAGTAACATGCATAAATAAACTGTGTGTATTCATGCAATGGAATACTGCTTAGCAGCAAAAAAGTGCAAGCTAATGAAACATGCAAAATGTGAATATTTTTTAAAACACTATATTGAGCAAAAGAAGCCGCCCAGACAAATATTACATGCTGTATTTATATGAAGTTCAAGAACAGTTCTACGACCTTTGGAGGAAAGTGGTGACCTTTGGAGGCAGGCAGGTTGACTGGAAAGTGTCATGAGGGGATCCTCTGAGGTATGGAATGGTCTGTCTCTTGATCTGAGTGGTAGTTACATGAAGAAAGGTTTTTAAAGTTTATGAAACTGTAAACCCCAGATTGGTGTATTTTATTATAAATTATATTTTAAGTAAACTTTTAAATATATAAGAGGATAAACTACATAAGAGGATAAATACTCCTCATATATTCTCTTTAGTAAAACCTCAACTGTGTAGGAAAAGATAAATATTTGCTCAGATGGTCTTATGTTTTCAACTGGACTTCTGAATTTAAATAGATATTCATGAAATCCTGAAGCCATTTATAATTGACCAATAGAAATAGTTGATTGAATTTTTTTTACTATTTGATACTGAGGCCCCTCACTCAGAGGCTGTTGCTGGATTTGCTGAACACTCTACCATCTCTCATGCCCTTCCTCGGGTTACGCTGTTGGCTTTCCTTCTGTTGCCTGTACTTGGCAGCACCTGACATCTAGTCCCATGGGAACTGCTCACTCTGGTTTGTGTGCCCTCCCACAATGACATAATTTTATTTATGCCTACTTTGCAAAGTGGTAATTCCTCAGCGGGAGCAGGAGTGATTAGAGCCATGGAGTGAGGGATTGGACATGTACCACCTCTGCTCATATTTTCACCCACCCTGAGAAATGTCTTGTTTTTAGAAAGGTACAAATGCCATAAGGCTTGTAGTACACGTCTCCCCTTTCTAGTCAACTCACGATGCCATAAGTTGGTAAGAACTTGTGTGTAGATGTGCTTGGTTTCTTTGTTTATGAGTTTAAGAAGCATGTGATCCTTTCATATTAATGATGAACCACAGATGCCTTCTCTGATAGTACTAACATTACATTTACAATGCCTGAATTTAAATTCTCCTTAACTCTTACACTTACTACTACCACTCTCAATTATTCTGAAAATAAAATACAACCTTATTCTAATAATTGACCATTTTCACTGGCAAAAGAGAAACTCTCTGAGATATCTTAAACAGCTTCTATAATAGATTTAGGTTTTTTCATACCTAGTGTTGAAAGGCTTCTCTTTCAACACTAGGATTCAGTATTTATAGGTTGATTTCCATCTACAATAAAATTAGTAGTGACTGTCAATATTATTCAGAAAAATGAATTTAAGCCACGTCTGATTTCTTTTCACCCTTCCCCTCAGCATCTTTGTCAATCCATTTCCATGCAATGAATTGCAGCTCCAGCCTAGTAAAATAGGAATGGTTTCCATGACAACAGTTTTCTCTCTGCTAGTTAGAATCTAAGATTTGACTCCCATGAAAATAAATCTCACCATGGGAATTAGTGGATTTTGTAAACGACAAAATAACTGGGCAATCATTTCCAAAGAAAAGGCTGTGATAAGCTTGCATGAGCAAGGGCGGGTTACACAAGGTGACTGCTAAAGCTGCTGCTAACATCACACACCCAGAACAAAGTGCAGGGAAATGCCTGCTTTGAGCTGCAGCCCACTCTGCTCCTCACCCAAGTGTGAGCCCACAGCCTGATCCTCTCATGAATGTCAATGATGTTTCAATCCCAGGTGGAGGAAATAGGTTTTAAACCATCTCATAGCAAATGACAAGGATTAACCTCCAATTGCCTTTCTTCTGATTTCCAGCAACATTAGTTCCTTGAAAAGATGAGATTCCCAGAGCAGTTCTTAAGGCAGCCAGTATGGCATGAATTTAATTTCTCATTATCTATTTCTCTGTTAAGATTAGGTGCTGCTGTTGTACAATAGTACTCTTTTCTCTTTCCTATTATTTCTCCTTCTTAGAAATGTCTTATTTTATTACTTAAAAATACATAGAACTATTTTCTGTTTAAAAAATTGTAAAGCCCAATATGATGTTAAGTGTTTCAAATAACGTTTAATAAACATGTTTTCCCAATAACATTTATATAAAGAATAATGCCTACTTGTAAGAGAAAATTGCTATCAATCTAGTGATACAAAATTCATAAACCGAATTCCACATAACCTTGTATTTCCAAATCTATTAATCCTGGGTTTTCTTCTGAACAATGTGGCTCACTGCTGGACCAGGAAGCTCTGTCCGAGTGAGGAGGTGTCCTCAGCACAGGTCTGAGAGCGGGATGAGTGTACAGTTTTGAATAACGATGTGAATATTCAAGACCATGATGCAGGCCCTCTGCAAAATGCAAACTTGATAGCTAAATCAACTCCCTCACTCCAGCATGATGATGCATTATGCTAAGTGAGCTGGTTTTTCAAAGCCGTTGCAAGTATGTGACAGAAATCCCACAAGACCCAGCCTGCCATTGTCCCTACCCAGCAGAAGATAGTTATGGGCTAGTCTGGTAAAGCCTGCATCTCCATGCTGTGCACTCCCCTTGTTCCCTCAGCCTGTCCTCTGGTGCCAGTCTTCTCTTCCTTCCTCCTCTCAAGGGTTAGGAAGGATCTGAAACCTGTCACTTAAGAATGATTGTCCAAATATCCCATTCTCCTTCTAGTGAAATTCATTCACATTAAAATTTTAGCCAAACCAAAGATTTCCCTTTTAAATCTTTTATTTCTAGTTGTAAAGTGAAAGATTTTTGTCTGTAGTTAAAGAAGTAATTTTTATTAATGTTGAGAAGAGCGGGAACAGTTTTGGTCAGGAAAGGGGACCTTAAAATGGCATTAATTTTACCCTGCTGGTTACAAAGGTAAACCTGATATTATCTTTTTAGGATGAAGTCTCTCTTTTCCCATCCTTTATATTGAACATCTTCCTCCTTGAGGGAAGAGCATCCCTCTGAGGTCACTGGAGGCTTGCTTAGTCCTATTTGCTGGTAGGGGTAGAGGAATTGGTGTCCCTTCTTCATCAGCTTTGCCCAGGACCCCAAGACTAACCTATTCTGGTACAGACTTGCCTCCTGGCAGTTCCTCTTATTCCAGATCCATTCTCAACCTTCTCTGGATAAACACAACCTCCTCTGCTTCCTTTAACCTTTGTTGTGCTCTGTCCAGGAATATAGGTACATAAATATATACATATACATACATGTCTCTATATATTTTCGGCATAAAATGTTATCCAAGCTGGTGGCCAATAATGTTAATATTATAATCTGCTTATAAGAGGTCCTAAAATGTGGCTGAGCACGGTGGCTCACACCTGTAATCCCAGCACTTTGGGAGGCTGAGGCGGGTGGATCACAAGGTCAGGAGTTTGAGACCAGCCTGGTTAATATGGCGAAACCCTGTTTCTACTAAAAATACAAAAATTAGCTGGGTATGGTGGCGCACGCCTGTAGTCCCAGCTACTCAGGAGGCTGAGGCAGAAGAATTGCTTAAACCCGGGAGGCCGAGGTTGCAGTGAGCTGAGATGGCACCACTGACTCCAGCCTGGGTGACAGAGGGAGACTTCATCTCAAAAAAAAAAAAAAAAAAAAAAAGAGATGTCTTAAAATGTACACATGATTTATCTTACAGTGTCTCTTCCTCTGAGTGTCTAAGAGTGTTGTTACTGGAGTACTTCAGTTTTGTGACATGTACCTTCCCAAAGATCTTGTACTTAGAATATCATCTTTTACTCATTTCTATTATATATTTTGAATGATAGAACTCAGATATGCTAATGACTAATTAACTGGAGTTAAGTATAAAAAGAGGAGAGGAAGAAGGAAAAATGGGGAAGAAAAGAAAGCCCAGAGTGTATAGAATCTATGGCCTTGTGAGCAGAGGGCAGCTGAGACATGGAGCTGGAGAGAGGAACTTCGAAAGAGGGCAGGCAGGGAACAGTGGGAACAATGGAGGGAAGAGAAAGGTCAAGAGATACATAGAGAATGGAGAATAAGTTGGAATCAAATATTAGGCCAGCTGGGGTAGTGCTGAAATACCTGTTGGCCCTATAAACACACTTGAGCAGTTCTATCTACAGCCTATCTGTGGCCCAGAAAGCGAATTAGTGTGTCCTTAACTAGCGCCAACTCTGACGGAGAGTGATGCTGCAGGAATTTATATGAAATTTGGACAGGAAATCAAACATTAGGATTCATGATCTAGAGAACTTTTATCCCTTTCTATGAGATATGCACAGAGTTAACAGAGCTGTGCAGCTCACTAATTATATGAATATTTTTTAGTTCTCTAGAAACAGAATGAAACGGAGAAGAGGTGGTAGCTATGTGTCAATGTAGGAATTTTCCAGAATTTCCTTTCTGAAGGCATAGACCACTGTTCTAACTTTGGTCCTGTTTGGTTTAACATTTTTATTTCAATGCAGTATAGAAAGCTTAAAGCTCAAGAGGCCAAATACATGTGCATATATTTACATTATTATTATTACATTAAATCTGATCTTACAGAATCAACGCATATATTTAAGTTAAATGACACATTTAGGATCCAAAGAGATTCTGATAGATTAGAGCAATGGTCTAAATTGAATCAGGTTACATGTTCTGTCCTTGATGAAATTAATTAAAAAAAATTTTTAATTTGTTTTCAATGTTTATAAAGATTAAAAAGGGGTCCACAGAGTGATACGGATGCAGAAAAAACATTGCAACTGATGAAGGAGATATCCTTTGGAAAGGTCAACAATTCAAATTGTTCCAGAGGCTACCAACTGCCTTCTAAATATCCAGGAAGAAAGCCTCCTCTTCTTCCATCCTAACCCATCCCTATATTATTCTAAGCATCAATGTACCTGGCTAAAAATAATTTCTGAACCTCCCTTACAGCTAGGATTAGCCACTGAGATGTAGCTGATGTTTTTGAGAGGCGTTTATAAGAAAGTTCTTTAAGGGGAACTGATTCAGATAGGTGGTATTAGTGCCATTTTGCCCTTTTCCCCTGCTTTGTTCTTTCTACCATCTGGGTCATGGCCTTAACAGCTGGAACTCAAGCAGCCATTCTGAACCTTGAGGGAACTTAGAGAGTGGAAACTTCAGGCCAAGGACGGTAGAGCAGAAAGAAGGAATCTAAGTCCCTGATGACAGTGCAGCCAGCTTACGGTGGCCAGCTTGCCTTTCTTTTTATTTATATATGTGAATGAAGAATAAATCTTGATTTTAAGCCAACCTTGTTTTGTTATGTGGCTACACCTAATCTAACTTGTACAAGAGGCCAGTTAAAAAAAATGAGTGAGATGGGCTAAATAACTGCCACTCCCTACCATCTCCACTAAGTGAGAGTTTCTGTTGGCAGTAATTTTTGTTTTGTTTTTTCCTTTAAGAAAGAACAATCCAGGCTATCTTAACATTAGCCTAATATTATAGCTGTAGTATACCTTAGGGTTGGTGAGGATGGTGTTGAACTAGAAAATTTATTTGTCTAAGAAGACATCTGCTTTTCAACTTCCATTGATTGTCATTTGAAAATATGGAAAAAAATTTAAATACTGCATAGTCTGGCATTGCTGGGAGCTGTTCAAGGCTCATCCATGGGCTTGCTTCAGCCTGCAGGCCACCAGCAGCTCGGCTGATGAGGTGGCATCTATGATGAGAAATCAGAGACTCCTTCCCCTGTGAGCATCATATCTGGTTCTGGAGATCCTGTTCTGAGAGGAACGGAGAGATACCGGACAGAATGAGATATCAGGGTCATCTCTTAAATATTTGAAGAACACAAAATTTATTTTGTGTGTCCCTGGGAGGGTGACACTCAGACACATAACTCAATCTTTCTTATGACAAGACAGATTTCATTTTGATGTAAAATAGAACTTTCACCTTTTACAGCTCTAGGATGGGCTTCCTGAAGAGGGGCTGAGTCACCTGGCCCTGGAGGTTAGAGACAGGATGTCAAGTTTCATTTGGAGTATTGTAGAGGGCATTTAAGACCTCGCTGGTATGGGTTACCTGGAAGATCCCTTCCAACTAGATGTCCCATGATTTAAAGAACAATGCAGCATAAATCCACATTGGTAAAGAGGAAATGTGAAGTTATTGTCATTATCGTGGTATTGCTTGCTTTATCTCTAATACCTTCATTAAAAGTGAAAGGGCAGATCTTGTAATCCGGATGTTTGTCAGAAAAAGGAAAGCGAATGGCCCAGATCAGACCCTTCTATGAGCTTGATTATGACAAATAGGCCCATCATCTGTAATAAATAACTGTTTTTTCATTCACCTTTCTTTGGTCATTAAAGGCAGACCCCAATTCAAGTGCAAAGAAGTTAACAGTATGCACAAGGAGACATGTTCATGGATTGTTTGTAATGGTGAAGAAAATCCTGGAATCAACTTCAATTCCATCAACAGGAAAAAAAAGAGAAATTAATTGGAGAATACCCACACAGCAGTTACAACAAATGAACCAGTGCAATACACCTTGACATAATGTATAATACTTGAAAATATAATGTTCATTGGAAAAACAAAAGCAAATTACAATATGATAGAGAGGTAAAAATGCAGGCTTTGGAATGACGGCATTTTGGAAATGGAGGACACTTTGGTAGTAGCCAGGGGTTAGGGATGGGGATGGGGTGATGGGTGTGGGGTTGACCCAGGTTGGGTGGGCTAGAGAGAAGCAGGTGTGGTTACAATAGGGCAATGCAAGGGATGCTTGTGGGGTTGGGCCTAGTTATTGTCTTGACTGTGTGATGGCTACACAAACTTTCACAGGTGATAGAATCGTTTTTGAACTCTCTCTCAATGCAAATGGGTACAAGGAAAATTGGGAAATCGGAATAAAATCAGAATACTTTATCACTGTTGGTGTCCAGAGATATAGTCATACTATCTTACGGTTTTGCAAGATGCTACCACTGGTAGAAACTAGGAAAAGTGTCGAAGGGATTTCTGTATGTTAATTCTTACAATGGCATAGGAATCTAGAGTTATCTGAATTCAAAAAGAAAGAAAGAAACACCACTTCAAATGTGAAAAGACTGGGAAATTTTCTTGGTCTTCTGTTCTATAACACAGAATTTTAAAAATTTTATTCTCACAGAAAAACAAGGTGAATTTCATTAATAAAATAACTTTAAAACCCAAGAATAAAGAATGTAGACTTTGGAACCAGACTCCTGAAACTAAATTCTGGCTTTCCCGTGTATTACCCATGAAACCTTCGGCAAATTAAAAGCTCTGTAGCTTTGTTTCTTTCTTAGTAAAGTAAAATAACAATAGGACCCACATCATGGAGTTGTGAGGATTAACTGGATCAGTATGTGTACAATATTTTCAACAGTGCACATCTTAAATGCCAGTGGCACATCTTAAATGCCAGGAAAACTGTTGGCTCTTATTATATGAACATTATAAAGTTTGCAACTGGTGATACTAGAATATGGAAACATATATGTATAGTAAGACTGTAAAGAAATGCATAGGAGTGATAAATATACACTCAATATAGAGTCATCTTTGAGGATGGGGAGGGAGACACAGGGAGTGTCATTTGTCACATAGTGTGCTGTTTCTCAAGTCCTGTGGTGGTATCTCCCTCTGCTTGAGCTGGGGTTGACACCTGTGTTCACCCTGCAGGTCCTATGCGGCTTTAAATCTCTGGGCCTTTTCACATTCAGTCCCTTTTTCCTAGAATTCCATTTCCCTGTCTTCCCAGCAACTCCAATGTCATATTTCAAGCCCTTGCTCAAGCATTACCTCCTCTGAAACCCTGTCCTTGACCTGCCCCACCCCAGGTAAGACAGTCGGTCGTCACTCTGACAGCATCTTCATCTACCTGGGCCATGGCATTCCTCCCACATGGCTGTTTCCCACTGGAGCTCCTTGAGGACAAGGACAGGTATGTTGACCCATAGAGCTTAGAAAACCATTCGGTGCAATGAAGACACCATAGGACTGATTTGTTCCCAGAGGTATTATAAAGTTAGAAACCAAGAGAGGACCCTCTGCATCAAGTTATTTGACTTATCTCTGATGTAAATGTTCATGATGCATCTAACACTTGCAAGGCAGTGGTCCAGACACTGCAGTACAAAGATGAGTAGCATAAGGGAGGTATGGCCTAGTACAGGAGGGAAATGCATATAACAATCTGTATGAGGTAAAAAAATATATATATATATATATATATATATATATATATATATATATATGCCAACCCAATGCTCTGGGCAACACATCTTAGAAAAAAATAACAAAGCTTTCAGTTGGAGGAATACACAGCTTTTTAACACAAATTTATGCTTCATTCACATTAAAAGAAAAATCCATTTTTAGTGTATATATTCCCAGATAGTTTATCTTTTTAGAAATCTCCTTAGCAGTGAGCCAAGATCATGCCACTGCACTCCAGCATGGGTGATACTATGAGACCCTGTATCAAAAAAAAAAATCCCCTTCCCAAATCTGTTAAGTGCATAGTAAATGCCCTTATTTAAGTACCTAAAAGTAATGTTTTTGTCTCTAATGAATAGCTTGCTCCAAGGTGCCATTTCTCAAATTTTACTCACACAAGACTGTTCTTAATGTTTGAACAATGAATATAGTGCTACTCCAGGTTAATCCCCTCACTGTCTGAAACTGCAGAAGTTTTCAGGGTTAAACAGTTTCCTAGAAGCTTAGGGAAAACTCACTGCATGAGCAATCTCTGCCTTGGGAGTGCCTATCTGCACAGGCTTTAGAGGCTGTGCTGATACCATGCAGCTGTGTTCCTGAGACCAGTCCTGACAGCTCTCAGCTTACAGACCTTGTGGACAGGAGTCACACTCATTGTGATCATCTAGGAGAAGGCAGTGATTACGGTATCAGGATGTGGAATAAGTGTTTCTTTATGCTTTCTTTTTGACGGAGCAGTTAAGAAAGTTCATGCAATGGTTGTCTGCCTGTCCAGTCATCAAATCCTGAGTGTGCCCTAGTGAAAGTCATTGGTTAGTTACTAAGGACATAAAGGCCAATACAACCCAGACTCTGCCCTCAAGAAGCTGGAGATCCAGGAGAGGGGACAGGCAGATAAACAAGTAAAAGTGTTACTGTGCTTTGATAGCTGTGTGTCTAGGGTGCCATGTAATCAATGAAAGGAAGCACCTGGTTCCACATTGGGTGAAGTGGTTTAAGAAAGGCCTGAGAGAGGAAGCCTAAGAGTTGTGGCATTTCTGGAAGAGGAAATCCAGCAAACAGAGGCATAGAAGTGTAAGATGGCCCAGCTTGGTGGGCACAGTGAGCCATGCGGCACGGTTGGAGCAAGGCCGTAAGGAGACAGGGCTCCACAGGTGTTTGAATGCTAACTTTTTAAATTTTTTATTTTTCAGAGATGGGTTCTTGCTCTATCACCCAGGATAGGGTGCATTGGTGTGATGATAGCTCACCATACCCTCAAGCTCCTGGGCTAAAGGGATCTTCCCACCTCAGCCTCTTGAGTAGCTGGGAGTACAGACAGGTGCCATTATGCCTATTTAAAAAATTTTTTTTTCAAATAGGGTCTCACTGTGTTGCCCAGGCTGGTCTCAGATTCCTGGCCTCAAGTGATCCTCCCACCTCAGCCTCCCAAGCAGTTGGAATTACAGGTGAACCTGTAATTACAGGTCTACCCTGCCCACCTCTAACATTCTTAAGACAGCAAATATAGGCATTCTGGTTAGTTTTATTCTGCTGGCTTTCAGAAAAGGTCTGAACTATCATCTCATTAGCAATACAATTCATCTTGAATCCAGTAATGTGAAAGGCAAACCTACCTTTAAAATTTATGATAGAGCCATATTGCTCCTGAATTTTCAATCTTTTGATAATATCATCACTAAGATAGCCCTCCACTATTTTACAAGCCTTAAAGATTTTTTAGTTTGGCATGAATAATCAACAAACTCCAAAGCAAATGGCTAGGTTAAATTCTGAATCTACAGATGAAAACATCCCATCTTGACCTTATCATTTGCATGAACATAGTTTAATATAAGGACTATTATGGGCTTTTCTTGTTCTTTCTGAGATGGAGTCTTGCTCTGTCACCCAGGCTGGAGTGCAGAAGCGTGATCCCAGCTCACTGCAGTCTCTATCTCCCAGGTTTAAGTGATTCTCCTGCCTCAGCCTCCCAAGTAGCTGGGACTATAGGCATGAGCCACCACACCTGGCAAATTTTTTTTTTTTTTGGTATTTTTAGTAGAGATGGGGTTTCACCATGCTGACCAGGCTGGTCTTACTTTGTTTTCCAGATTGAAAAGATTACACCAAGTCTCACTGTGCTGTGTAGTACTATGAACGCCTCTTAGCAGTCAGGGTCTGTGCATGCAGTGGAGTCTTGCCCTTCCTAATCCTTTCAGCCACATCTAATACAGGGCTGCCACAACTGCTCCGCACAACTCGGGAATGGCCTTCAGAAAGAATTATCATCTACTCGTCTGTTCATTCATTCATTCAACAATCATATGTATGTGTAAGTGTAATGATATATAATATAAATACACATTTATATTATTATTAATAATCTGGGCAGAGGGAATGGCTCTGGTATGCGTAAAAGGTGACAAAAATGTGTGGCTGGAGGGGTTGGGTGTGTTAACAGTGGAAGGAAAGGAGTTCAGAGTGACAAGCTAAATCACATAGGGATTTGTAGACAAGAAATTTTAGAAGTAAATGATGCAGAGCCATGAGACAGTCTTTAATGGGGTATTGATAAGATCTGATTTACTAGTTACATATATTACATGACCATATGGTCATAGGAAATTTTTCTTAAGAACAACTGTATTTTCCAAAGATGGCCATACCTATGTATTTATCCCTTTCTAAATGTGCCTGAAGTATGGTCTGGCTGTGTCCTCACCCAAATCTCATCTTGAATTGTAGCTCTCACAATTCTCATGTGTTATGGGGAGGGACCTGGTGGGAGATAAATGAATCATGGGGGCAGTTTTCCCCATACTGTTCTAGTGGTAGTGAATGAGTCCCATGAGGTCTGATGGTTTTATAAGGAGAAACCCATTTCACTTGGTTCTCATTCTCTCTTTGCCTGCCACCATGTAAGACATGCCTTTTGCCTTCCACCATGATTGTGGTGATTCCCCTAGCCACGTGGAACTGTGAGTTCATTAAACCCCTTTTTCTTTATAAATTACCCAGTCTGGTGTGTGTCTTTACCAGCAGCATGAGAACAGACTAATACAATGTCTTTAACAATGTGACCCTCCAACAGGAGAGGGTCTATGTTCTCTTTCCTTGAAACTGGACAGGGGCGTGGGACTCTCCCAACAAAAAGAGTATGACAGGTATGATCTTATGTGCCTTCTGAAGCCATGTCATAACAAGAATACAGCTTCCAGCTGGCTTCTTCTCCCTCACGCTCTGTTTTTCCCTCCATCCCCTTCTCCACCCCTCTTCCTTTACCTCTCCTTTTCTTTTCCTTGGATGCTTTTTTCCTTGGAAGATTTTTTCTCTTTGGATGCTCCCCATTGGGATCTCAGCGAGAACCCACCACTGTGCTAGCCATGTGAGTGAGCCACCTTAGAAAGCGATGCTCCAATCTACTCAAGCCTTCAGATAACTATAGTGGCAATGGATATCTGAATGCAATATCAGTCTATGGCCACACCACCTTGAACGCGCCTGATCTCATCTGAATGCAATGTCATGGGATACTTTGAGCAGAACCACCAAGCCAAGCCAAGCTGCTGCTGATTCCTGAGCACAGAAGTGAGAGATAATGAGTTCTCTTTAGTTATTAAGCGTCTGAGATCTAGATTTCAGGAAGGCTTTGTAGTTCAAGGTTAGGATCTTAGATTTAACTCCAAGCATGATGAAAAGTTATTGGAGAGTTTTAGTAAGGAATTCATATGTTCTGGTTCACCAGTTACAAAAAAATATTATCATACCCAGATAACTATAGGAAAACTTCATTGCTCCTGAAAATTCCATATATCTTTTGTCTTTGCTCCTGCTTCTTTATCTCATCTCTTCCTTCCTTGTTCTCTTTTCAATCTGTGTCTTTTGAGCTCTCTTTCTCTCCCCATTCTCTCACTGTTCCCTTCCTTTCTTGCAGTTATTCTTCATTGTCTCTCTCTTTGGCCTGCCCAAGGACGCTCAGAGGACCTGTGATTCTCTTAGCTAAAACTACCACTGCGGAGAAATGGTTGAAGAGGAATTTGGGCCAGGTTGAGTGAGGGCAGGCAGTCTTACGTGGTAGGCCTTTGCTACAGGTTAAAGATGGGAGATTTTTACACAAAGCACTCAGGAAGAGATGCATTAATGTAACTTGCTATTGTGGTTGTAATTAGCAGAGAAGTATAATATTAGCTATTAATAAATCACCCTAAATTGAGACTGATAGTGAGCTATACTATCGGATACTCCCAAAAAAAGATGGAATAGGCCAGGCGCAGTGGCTCACGCCTGTAATCCCAGCACTCTGGGAGGCTGAGGCAGGCGGATCACTTGAGGTCAGGAGTTTGGGGGCAGCCTGGCCAACATAGTGAAACCCCATTTCTACTAAAAATACAAAAATAGCCGGGCATGGTGGCCTGTGCCTGTGATGCTAGCTACTTAGGAGGCTGAGGCAAGAGAATCGCTTGAACCCAGGAGATGGAGTTTGCAATGAGCCAAGTTTGTGCCACTGCACTCCAGCCTGGGCGACAGAGACCCTGTCTCAGAAAAGAAAAGAAAAGAAAAGAGAAAAAGAAATAAAAAGAAAAAGAAAATAAAGATGGAATAGTTAAACCATCCAGACTTAGGGTCTTTTAAATGACAGGTACAATGATCCAGCCATTGAATTCCATTAATATCATTATTTGGCTTGACATTAAATTAATTCTCTCAATGTGTATTTTTCCAAAATCATTAATATGGGGAAAAAGACCTATTAATAAATGTTGTAAAGCAAACCATTAACTCCGTATCACTTGAGTGGACTCCTTAAAAATAACAAAAAAGTCAAGGTCTGTGAACGTAATAAATTATTTTAGTAATAGTTCTTCAAAAACCTTTTCACCTCCTATTGTAAGTCTGCAGGAATTCCTCTTCTCCTGGGAATTAAATTTGATCATCAACAACCGCAATCCGTGGAGTTATTTATTTTTGGCTGTTGTTGCTATTAGCAACATTTATTTTATGTTTAATCCCTATGGATTTGATGTCAAGTGGGAGGGAGACAGTGATCCTGATTGCCTGAAGCAGCACAGTCTTTCTGACATTTCATCTCTTCAGTGATATGAGCCCCTGATTTAAAGTAGGAATTCTGATGCAAGCAGAGGTGGCCAAGATTCTATAACGTTCAATTTAGCTGCTGTCACTATGTATGCAGACCTCATTACTTACACAGGTTCCTCGTTAGCCCCCTCTTTTTGACTCCAGATACAGACGTCATTGCCCATAAACCACTAGCTGTTGAGAGTTAGAGTTCAGTAGGTCTCCTCACTTTACTGGTGCAATATACAAGCCCCATACCTCATTGCTGGCACTGATGGAGAAAACTTGCCAGTAGGCCAAGTGTGGTGGCTCACACCTGTAATCCCAACATTTTGGGAGGCTGTGGTGGGCAGATCACTTGAGTTCAGGAGTTTGAGATCAGCCTGGGCAACATGGTAAAACTCTATCTCTGTAAAAACATACAAGGAAAATAGCTATGTGTGGTTATGGGAGCCTGTAGACCCCGCTATTCTGGGGGCTGAGGTGGGAAGATCGTCTGAGCCCAGGAGGCAGGGGTTACAGTGAGCTGAGACTGCGCCACTGCATTCCAGCCTGGGCAACAGAGCAAGATCCTGTCTCAAAAAAAAAAAAGAGAGAAAATTTGTCATTTTACTATCTGTAAAGTTAAAAAAAAAAAGAAAAACACACCATTATTTTATATTCCAATAAGAAATAAAAGCATGGCCAATTGAACCAGGAAACAATGTTTTCTTATCACACTGATTACAAGATATATCTTGATTGCAAAGATTATAAAATGTGTGTGGTAGGTAGAACAATGAAACCTTAAACATCATGTCCACATCCTAATCCCTGGAACCCATAAATAGGTTACATGGCAAGAGAGAATTAGGGTTGCAAGTGGAATTAAGGTTGCTAACCAGTAAACAGGGAGAGTATCCTGTATTATAATCACAATGTAATCACAAAGGTTGTTAAAAGTGGTAGAGAGAGGCAGAAGAGAGTCAGGAGGAGATGCGACTATGGATGAATGGTCAGAAAGAAACAAGTTTGCTGGCTTTGAAGATGAAGGAAAGGCTATGAGCCAAGGAATGTGGGTGCCTTCTAGAAGGTGGAAAAGGCAGGAAAATGGATTATCTCCTACAGCATTCAGCTGTACTGACACCTCAATTTTAGCCCAGCAAGACCCATGTCAGACTTCTAGCCTACAGAATTTAAAACAGAATAAATTTGTGTTTGTTCAAGCTACTAAATTTTTGTGATTTGTTATGACAGGGATAAGGAAACTCATACAATGTACATTTTAGAACTCATGAATACAGTATAACTTGCATAAATTTGAAGTTACAATATTTATGTTTTACTAGACATATAAATTCATGAGCTTTATTAAGCTATTATTCATATAAATATTTTAGACAATCTTGAAAAGTGTAGTAACAAAATCGTCTGCTGTAGAAGACAACCTTCGTTGCAATGTATAAATTCAGATAAGTATGTCCAAAAACTAACCTAACTACTCAACACTCTGCCCATGTCTCTGCTGAACGGTTCACTACTATTTATTACAGATGTACAAAAGCAAACCTCTACAATGGTATGAAAATTATGCATATGTATTAATAATCTCTGATAAGAAATTAGAATAATAAGAAATTAGAATATTCTAAAACTTTTAGAGCCTCTATAACCAGACCAGAAATTAGTCTTTAATCAGCAATTCTTTATCCTGCAAGAGAATGAAAAATATTAATTGGTATTTGTTTTTCAAATTAAAAAAATAAATTCATTGTGTTAGCTTTGGGTCCAACCCACTAGACTATAGGTCTATACAAACATATAGTTTGCAACTATACTACTAAATACACAGGTGAATTTCCAAAAACAAAATAAAATAAGCAAATTCATCATGAAATAATCCCCAGTGGCAGATATGCTATACTCTAGATCCCAGATCTCATAATCTCAAATATAAAACCTGACATTCAACAAATGAGTCCAACATTTTCCAGGCAGTTTGGAAATGTCACTTCACATGTGCACCGTGAGCTATCCATCAGAGGGCATGCACTCTGAATGCAAAATGTATGACCCAGGCAGTTGGTTTGAATCAACAGCTCAGCAAATCAACTAAGAAAACTATTCTTTTGCTATCCTTGCTCCCAGTTTCATAATTCCAGGATCATAATTGCAACTGGCCCAAGATCTTGATTCTTCTGTCTAACAGTTTTTCTTCTTACATCTTTGTTTTCTCTATCATTGCCATCTTGTCACACAAATACAATTTGCTGGAACCTTTCCCTTATCATCCCTCAAATCGAAGGTCACTGTTTCCAGCTTCTGGAATCACGAGGCAGATATTTATTAAGGCAAAATAGAGATATCAGGCAATATCTTGTACCTGTTAATATTCATCTGATTTGGTCTAGTTTCTGCCCATCAGAAAAAAGAATGAATAAGTGAACCCATTTCCCATTCATTAACGAAATCATACTAAAGTCTTCTTTTTTGAAGCATTCATTTGGGTAGCCAGCATAGGGTCTCAG
This sequence comes from Cacajao melanocephalus, assembly GCA_963573385.1. Lineage (NCBI taxonomy): Eukaryota > Metazoa > Chordata > Mammalia > Primates > Pitheciidae > Cacajao > Cacajao melanocephalus. The sequence goes on from CAUYLG010039626.1 coordinate 47,942, forward strand.
ACATATTATATCTGCATGGCCACAGATGCTGTGTTCTCAGCTCTCCAATTCTTATTTTCATCACCCTAAAGCCCCACAATCCTTTGGTAGACATTGCTGCTTACTACTTTAATGAGAAGCAGATTGTCTGAGTGGCTATTGAAGCAAACGACTGAGCTAATGAATTGTTCTATTACTGTTATTAGCCTATTATGAGTGTTGCTGTTTTTACAGAATTAACATGTTGCTTTTGTCTTCTAAAATAATCCAAAGTAATTTACAGATATTTCCTTAATTTTCTTCAAGAAGGTTATAATGGAAGTAATATCATGTCCTCTTGTATATGAAGGGATTTGTTTTCTGGAAGCCACCATAATCAGTATTATTAAAACTTGACTTTCCTATCTTTTATAGTATATTGTATCTGCTAAAATAAAAGACACTAAATTCAAAATACTTTTTTGTCATTCAACAATTTTCTTAAAATTTTTAATTTTTAAAGTCTGCTTGCCAACTATGATCCACTCAAAATATGAAACACACAGGCAAAAATATGACTGTACATTATAAATTTCAGAAGTTATGAAAACCATGTTTTATTTTTTTCTCTACTTTTGTTGTAAAAATAAAAATCATGGCCATTTAATCTGAATGTATTCATCGTTCTCTAGCAATGTAGCCTATTGACTAGAAAGTAGGTCAAGCTTATAAAATCCATATGTTTTCATCTGTGAGACGAAAACATTCATATAAGAAATAGGAGGTAAGTGGAAAAGATGTCTACAGAGCCAAGTCTATACAGAAGTTTATCCACTAAAAGATCAATTAAAGATAATTTATTGAAAGGACAGACTTTTGTGCTCTTATTCCAAGCCAGTTTACTCTGATTTTAAATTAAATTCTAACAAACCTGATTATTTAGTTTCTAAGTCTTCAACTGATTGAAAGTAGTGTTTCTATAAACAGATTATAGAAAGAGCAACAACTGACAGCTGACAGCCTATCAGTAAAGAGACTGAAAATCAAATGAAAAATTAAAGAAAAGTCCCATGGTAAGCTAGCAGCCTAAGCCAGCACTAGTCAATCTCCCACAGTAGTCCTGAGAGCGTCCCTCCATTATAGGACGGCACAATCATGGAACTCGGGGCCAAAACCCAAGTTCATTCCAGACATGACCACTTATTATCCAAACGTCCTTGAGCTAGTTACTACTCAAGTGATGTGAGCCTCACATCTACCGAATGGAAAGAGGTATTTCTGCCCTGCCTACCCCAACAACATTCTTGATTGGGAAACCTAAATGAGATCTAGTAGATATTAGCTAGGTTATTGATTCAGCTACTTGTGAATTGTCTTCACTGAGAATAAAGACTGCATTCCTTAGTTCCTCTTCAGCTGGGTGTGGCCCTGAAACTGACTTGTGGGCATTGAGATGTGGAGTGGGGAGTGGCACGCACGTCCTCCAGGCCATACCCTCTCGTCATCTGTTTCCACTGTGGTGGCAAGGAGGCCACTGGGGTGTTGCAGTGGTGAGCCACCCTGGGCCAGAGGATGGCCCCAAGACCACAGCTGCCTAGACCTCCAAGGATGGCTTCAATAGAACAGTTATACTCAGCTGTCTTTTATGTGAAAGAAATAAATTTCTGTTATGTTTAAGCCCCTTCAATTCAGCTGCATATGGTATGACTCACTCTATCACACTAATTCAAAATGACAAATGCTCTGCAGATTATGGATGGGATTTGTTATGAGCTGTTGGAAGAATAAGAAAAATATTGCTGATTCTTAAACTTAATGAGTTATATTCTTAGCTCTTCACATACAAGCAAGAATTCTCATGTAATGTTTTGCATTTGTCTTCAGAGACTATAGAAGGAAACAAGGGTTGTAAAATCTTGGGCTGACTACACTTTTCCCTAAGTTCTCTAGGGCAAGTTAGAATTTGTTTGTAAAGGAAAAGCTAATGAAAGGGAGGCTTAATTTGCCAGGCCTACAACCACCCCAATATCAGCACGACCTTCCCTGCTTTGCACACCTCCACAGTGGTCCTGGGAAATCAGCTCTTTCCTCCAAGGAGGGAAGCAGTGAAACAGATCGGAAAACAGAGGAAGGGCAGAGATTTTTCATTCCCCCTAAACAGCACTTTGATAACTGTCTCTCATGTTACTATGGTTACCACAGGACTTCTGAATTAGTTTCTACAGAAACAGCAAATGTGGAAGCAGATAGGCTAACATTTACCCAGGTGCCTTCATTAATAATAGGAAATGCAGGCCATCTGTTAAAATATACAGATGATGGGGTAGTCTCTTCTTTCAGCATTTACTTTTTTTTTCTATTTGTTCACTAATTTTCAAACTGGAAGCATAGCATTGGGAGCACAATGAAGAGAATGAAAAAAAAAAACCAAACAAACACCTGCTGTATTCTTCTACTAGGAATATCTAACCATCAGTGAGACTTCTTTAGAATACTGGCTACTACCAAGGCCCTAAAACCAGGTTCCAAATAATGTATTAAGTGGAAAATATGAAGTAAACTTTTTTTAAAAAAAAGTGTTTCATCCTAATTTTAAGGTTTTTGTAAGTCATTCTTTCCAAAAGTGGATCCCACCAAACTGGGAGTCACAGATGAATCACCTCCTGCCTGGAATACTTCAGAATTTATAAAGGGCTTTCTAGCTTTCTGTTGTTTCCTTCCACAAACTGTAGTTGTCTTCTAGGATAATATTTCAGAAACAGCATTTTCATCATATTATTTATCTGGTGAGACTAAATATTCTTATTTTGTATTTGGCCAATTCTCACCACCTTAGCCTAGCTGTCAAAGTCTTGTATCAGCCTATTTTCCTATGACCATTTACCTAACCCTTTATTCCCTCAGTATTCCTTATGGCAGCACCCTAACATTCTCTGTGTATATATAATTTTCTTACGTTTATACAACCACACAGTATGTATTTTGTGTCAGCTGCTGTCACTCCACATAATGTTTTTGAGATTCACTCTTATTCACTCTCTCATATTCATTCTCTTACAAGAAGCAGATTCATTCTGATATGATCACATATACCATGACAGCATTTGTATTGCTGAGTAGTATCCATTATGTGGGCATTGCACACTTTGTTTATCCATGCTCCTATTTGTAGACATTTGGGTTGTTTCTAGTGTTGGACTATTATGAATATGACTCCTATAAACATTCTTGTACAAGTCTTTTGTGAACGTATGTTTTCATTTCTTTGGGTAAATTCCTAACAGTAGTATTGTTGATTCACAGTATATAGATACATTTAACTTTATGAGAAATTGTCAGTTTTCCAAAAATCATCTTATTCTCCCACTAGAAATGGTAGAAAATTCTAGTTACTTCACATCCTTTCTAACATTTGCTATTGTTAAGTCTTTTTCATTTTAACGAGCTATATAAAATGGCATCTTCTTATGGCTCTAATTCACATTTACTTGATAAGTCATGATATTGAGTACCTGTTCATGTGCTTGATGGCATTTCCACATTTTTGTGATGCTCAAGGGTTTTGTCATTTAAAAAATTGGATTGTTGGCTTTTTATTATAAGAATATACATACTGAATTTAAGTCCTTTGATACATGTACAGTTTTTTTTTCTAGTCTGTATCCTGATGCTTTTTATGCTGTAATTTCTTCATATATATTTTTTGTGGTTAACACTTTTTGTGTCCTGTAAGAAATTTTTGCTCATTCCAAACTGAAAATATAACCTCCTATATTTTCTTCTAGAAGCTTAATGGTTGTAACTTATACTTTTAGACCTATGATCCAACAAAAATTAATGTTTGTACATAAATTGGTATAGAAGTTGATGTTCTTTTTTTATTATGTATTTATTTATTTTTTCATACACAATCCAGTTGTTTTAGTGACATTTATCCTATTCAGGGTTCCGAAAGCTTTTTGAATCTATGGGTTGAAGTAACTCTTCAACTTTGGAAAATTCTCAGGCATCATCTCTTCAAATATTTCTTCTGTCTCACACCGCCTCTCCCATTATTATGGGACTTCAGTGATATGTATGTTAGGCCATATATTATCCCACACATTTCAGACCCTCTATTCTGTTTGTCTTCACTTTTCTTTCCTCTTAGTGGTTCAGATTATTTCTGAAGTGCTTTAGATTATTTATTCTTCAAGTTCACTGATTCTTTCTACTGCTATATCCAGTCTGTTAGTAACCCCAATACGTAAATTCTTTATTTATGATATTACGCTTTTCATTTCTAGTATTTATATTGGTTCTTTTTATGGTTTCCCTCTCTGCTAAAATCACTCAACTGTTTATGCATGCTATCCAACTTTTCTACTAAGTCCTTTAATATGCTTACTATATTTATTTTGAAATCCCTGTCTGATAATACCAACATCTGGGCCATCTTTTGGCATGCTATGTAGACTGCTTCTGTCTTGATGAGGTGGTCATATTTTTCTTGATTTTTTTTTTTTATGTCTCACAACTTTTTATTGTATGCCAGAAATTGCACTGTAAATAACAATCAAAGTGCTAGTTTCACTCATGGTGGAGTAGCCTTTATTGAAATAACTGTCACATATTTATCAATTATAAACCCTAGGGAATACATATATATGAAATATATATATATATATTTGAAAACTATTTGAAGGCATTGGAGGGCAACCCAAATCAGGCATAAATGGAAGAAATTACATGTAGATCTATGTTTACAGGGATTTTTTTTTGGCAGGGGGGAGGGGCAGATATCAAGGATAGCCAGGAAAACCTGAAGATTTATTGGCCAGTGATAAAGGAAGGCAGAATTTTAGCTGCAAGAGAGGCTGGAAATTGAGAGAACAATCCTTGAAATCTGTATTTAAACTCCATCTGAAGTGCTTGGCTAATCCCTGAACTGTGGATGCATGAAAGAGACTCCAAGGAGCTCAGAAGAAAGAAACAGCTGTTAACACTGTTAACAGTAAAATAAATAGGCAGAGATACCTGCATCTGCCCAATGAAGAGAAGTTAGAGTCTGAGTCCTATCAGCACGGAGTACTTTATAAATACCTTGGAATTTCCAAAATTCACCCTTACAAAATAGAACACTAAACCACCACATGAGATATGTGGAGAAATAGAAAATGAAATCCATAGTTGAAAAGAAAAAAGGAAGAAAAATCAAGCAACAGAAACACCCTGAGATGAGCCAGATGTTGGAATTAGCAAGGAAAGGCTTCAAAATAGCTATGATAAAGATGTTCAATGACTTAAAAAAATGATCATCATGTATGAACAGATAGGGAATTTCAATGAAGAAATGAAATCTATAAAAAAGCATCAAATGGAGAGAGATCCAAGATGGCCGGTTAACAACAGCTCAGGATTGTAGCTCCCAGTGAAAGCGCAGAGAGCGAGTGGACGCCGCACTTTCAGACAAATTTTTGTTGCCCACAGACTAGGAGATTCCCGGCGGAGGAGCCACACGGGTCGCCAGTGCGACTTTTTTGGCCGGCGCGGCTATTTTGCCGGCGCCCCAGCACGGCGCTTCTTGGCGCGGAGTATACGGGACGACTCCGGCTCGGCTGGTCCCGTCCCCACAAGGAGAA